>OY482673.1:29281983-29456983 GCA_960531455.1 Urophora cardui
GTTACTAATTAATTTTAGTGGTAACAAAACAACTTTGCAACCAAACTGACACATATTCCAAGCGATTGACCGACCGAGCGGCCAAAAAAGTGGTAGCACAAAAAGAGGTTAACACCCCATATACCGAACAAAGAAACAATATTGAGTTAACAGGGAAAGAGGCAGGAAAATAGCACGACCCCAAAACTAACCGAAATGTATTTTAAAATATACATGCATACTTATTTATGCGTATATATATTCATACTTCATAGCATTGCGTATAAGCCCCATTTGACCTGTTGTCCGTTTTTATCCTTCCACATCATCCTCGATGACAGAGCAACTGAGAGCAGCTCAGCTTGTCCCATCAGCGCTAAATGTGTCATGTATGTACATGTTGACTGCACGTGACTGATGTACGAATTGACGTATAAATACATATCTACATATACATACATAGATAGGCATGGATATGTGACCAGAGTAATGGCAGTCAGGTCAAATGGAAACACTTATCTACATACATATGTACATAGAGATGTACGCACAGTTCAATAATAACGCTTGCCGTAGGTGCCTTTTATGCAGAAAATGTCGTCAATTGTGTGAGTTGTGCGAAAGCTAGATTTTTTTGGCTTATCGGTCATTTAGTCAACCGGAAATTTTTCTTTCTTCCACTCACACACTCGCTCTGCTCAACACTTTGCGTGCGTATTTGTGTAACAATGCGTCTCTAGAATACTTAATGGTATGCTCATACGCAAATGGATTTTTAAAAAGGAAATTTTTCTAGCCTTTTCAGGTCTTCGAGGTTGGAATCTTTATGGCTTTCCTGTATTGAACGAATGAATGCATGTCGTGATGATGAAGTGACACTTTGCAAATGCATTTGAATTTTCAATGATATTACTAGATATGCATATATGATTTCTTTATAGATATGGAGATTTTTTTTGTTAAAATTTTCAAATACATTGAAAAAAAATCTTAAAAAAATTAAAACCAATCGCATTGTACGTGATTGCCTACATACTGAGCCTTTTTATACGGTGATTACACTCATTATATGGAATGAGATATGCCTTATTTCCTATGCGAGTAAGCTTTAGGAATAAGGTTTCCTCTCAGAGAAATTGAGAGAGATTTAATTCCTTATAGACTGATGACATCAGTCACACAGTAAAATAATCCTTATTATAAGGCTTTGTGCATAAAACTGACTTTACTTTTAATTGCAGGCATTATTTTATAAACCTCAAGATCACCTGAAATAAGCTTCAAATCAGGCGTGAATTATCTGGAGGGCAATTAAGAATATATAGATACAGGCGCGGATCCAGGATTTCGGCAAGGGGGGTGTTTTGAAAATTTCTTTTTTTGGAAGATGTTTTTTAAGGGCAGACGCTGCACATAGGTAGATTTTACGAATTTATGCGGCCAAAATTGAAAATTTTAAAATTGGTGCAAATACAAAATCCAAAATCGCTCTACGTTTATAATAGACCGGGCGATAATAAACCGGTCTTCTCGGCTTTTATAGACAACGGGGGTGTCCCTGCCGCTTGTCGAAACTTATTATTCTCCCACTTTTTCGATTTTTTATTTTTTACGTATTTTAAGTAACCCATTTTTAGACCTCAATATTTTTAATTTTAAGACAGTTATCAAAGTAAACGTTATGGATTCGAGTGCTTCAGGTAAATATCATTATTTATTGAAGAAATCGTCAACCTAGCATAATAAAAGACCCACCATTTTGGAGCTTTTAAGCATATTGGCCTTTCTTGAAAAAATATTGCTAATTTTTTAATTCAAAAGCATTTTAGTTATATTATCGCCTCCGATCGATTACCCGTCAATTTCTCTACGGAAAAATGCAAAGCCAGAAATTATCAACAATGGATTAAAAATTGGCCTATTTGGAAAATTACCTGCTTTCGTATTTTTAGTATTTCCAATTTTTCAAAGTCAAGGAAATACTTATCATAAAAAGGGGCTAAGAATCCTAAAGCTACATTTTTTAGAAGAGTTTTGAGTATGCAATTTTGCAGCTCATTCAATTTTAATATAACAATATGCAACATTCAACTTTTTGAAAATTTTCATTGGCTTTTCGGAAATTTTAATTGGAACGGTCTGACCCTACACCCTACAGAAAAAAACTTCTAAAATTGACGGAATTTTTCACAGCATTGAGAATTTTACTTTTTACACTAAAATTGGTTGGCTACATAACAGTACACTTAGAAATCTCCTCAAAATCTTCTATAAATTATGGCCTTGCTTTGAAATTTTTAATCCACTTTCAGAAATTTCTACGATTTTTCAGATTTTTTTCATAAGCTCAGAAATCCTGCTTAAAACGATTTTTATTGAAAAATTTTCTATATTTTTTAACTAAAATAAGAAAGTAAAATTTTCGACAGAACTCTTTGAAATAAATTTAAAAACTTTGGCGTATGATTTTTCTTTTGAGTCACTATATATATTTTTCAATAAAATCGACTTTTAACTCAAAATATTAAAATTTTGCATTAAACAAGCAATTTGAAATAGATGTAGACAATAAAATATTTTTGGCCGCATAAAACTTGAAAATCTACTTATGTGCGCTGGTGAAAATATGGACTAATACCACCTACTATTATCATTCTATATACTAGTTGCGCCATTTCCCGCACCTTAAAAACACCAAACTCAAAACCCTCCAAATTAACAATATGTATGTCATCACATAAAGTGCAGGAGATTTCAATTGAAGTTCTAAATAACATGTATAACGTATGTATATATATTTATGAATTGGTACGTGCGAATGAGTATCGTATGGTATTGGTGGCAAATTGATCATCAATTTCACTTACCCTTGCATTTAAAGCCAAAATAAATAAGAATATATGTATGTAGTACTTTTTGGTTATATTTATATTTTTAATACATAGAATTTTTACTTTATTGAAGTTCTTGTGTTTATATACTCAAATTTTTAAAAGATAAATTTAAACAAGAATTGCGAAATGCCTCTGAAAAAGGCAATTTCTCCAACGATCCAGACATTTCTGACCAAATTAATTCTGTAAAATCCCGATAAAAATAGGGATAAGAAAGAAAAGAAAATAAATTTGCGATTTGGCAATTTGCGAATAGCATTTGACAAATTTGATTTTATGCGCGTGCGCCCAAAGGTACCTACATGAACTTTTTTCGCATGTAGGTACATATTTTGGATGCTATGTGGTCCTACCATTGCTTTTGGAATCATAGAGTTTTCCTTGATCACTTTGGGAAATTTGGGCGCAGAATCTATAAAGGCATTAATTTGGGATCTATGATAAACCACAAGGGGGGGAGGGGTTGAACCCCCAAAACCCCCCGTGGATCCGCCACTGTATAGATATATACACATACGTAACTTTGTATTCACATGTTTGATAATACTTGACACAATAATTAAAGCTGTCAGATTTTCAAAAGAATTTACTTAAAAAATTTTCGTTGGTGTTACTTTATGATTTGCCAAATTAATGCCAATTTATCAATATTCAATTTATGTATGCGAAAATTTTAATTACAAATCAAAACAATTTTAAAATTTTTGTTAGCAAATAAATCAATTAAATGCTGTTGAATATTTTTAATAACTACTTACATATGTATGTATATGAATACATGATATATTATATGCACATGCTTTTTATATGTAAAGTAATTTATAACTTTGCATCACTAATTGGTTTGCTAAATCTTTAATTGGTATTTGCCAAAAAGTTGTTGAGCAGAAATACCCTTTGAACTTACGTTTGAGAAATTTAATTTAAGTATTCGGTAAATTTACAAAATAAGGGAACTCAAAAGACTTTTAAAGTACATCTGTGGTTAATAAAATACGTACCTACTTATGAATCGAGGCATCAAGTTCGAGTTACGTGACTGAAGGATTCAGCTTTGCTATGGACACTATAAGTTAACTCTTAAGAAAATTCGTTCAATAGATAATGCAGAATCATGTGTCTTTCAACTAAGTATATATTATTTTATTCAAAGAAGTGTATATTCTATATATTTTGGAACGAATTTCCATCATCCCTTGTCAAGTTTGATTTGGTATATATATTCAGTAGCAAATTATTCCATCAGCTGAATTTGCAATTAAATTTGTCTTACATTACAACATTTCACATTTAGCTTCTAGGCTTAAAATTACAGCTAATATAATTACAAAGCAAACATTGTTGTAAAATATATATTTTTGCTAATTTCTTTTCATAGTTATATATTAAGTATTCCCTGCCTTTTCCTGTGCTATTAGCTTTAATTGGTATTGCTGTAAGCACTACTATTAATAACTTAGATATGCTAATGAAAATATGTACAAGTTGTTATTGTAGGCAAATCGGCATTATTACTTTAAATTTATTAGCTAAAATTGGAAATTATTTAGATACTTAGATTTGGGCGAGTCTTTGCGTGATGCATTGCAAACAGGCAACAAAGATAATTACTATAGCAGTCAGCTGTGCGATTAACGAAATGAGTGCGAAAAGTACATTAGACACTTCATGATCTTGATTCTCATCTTACCTTAATTTAGGTGCATCTATTTTATATATGGAATATTATCAGGTTGAATTTATTTACAGTAAATGCAGTTTAAATGGGAATTTAAAATGCTGTAAGTCTCACAATGCTAGCTTAAAAGAGCTATTCTAGCAACTGTCTTTCCAACGAGAACTGTCCTAACTAGGCAATGGACAAATTTTTCTTTCCTTTCCAATGCTGGTAGTCTTCGGAAAGAAAGTTTCCAGAATAGTCTAGTAAGTCTTAAGTTTTAACATAGTATAAGAGTCTTTAATAAAAGCTAAATAAATTTAGGAGAATAAAAGTGTTCATTGATTTAAAATTTTCGTATCTGACGAAGAACTGTTTCAAAATTTGTTATGTTTGCTGATGCCGTGTTAAGTAAAGCATACCTGATTACTCTATAAGATATATAAAGAAGTTGTATCGTCTTGCTTAACAAGCTTATAATTCATTTAAAACACATAATGACTCTCAACGTCAAATCATGCATAATTAATATTTTCATTGAATCTCTAACCTTAAGCAGCTTTACTATTTGTACCAGCTTTCATACGTATGCAACTGTTTCATTATTGTAAATAAATAATATTCTCTGTGTGCTCATTCCAATGCAAAACATTCATTCCAATGTAATTTGAGCAAGTTAAATAATTAAAGCCTTGTCACCTTACATTACTCATTATTCATATCCTCTTTATGCGTAAAATATTCATGATTACAAATAGAAGCAATAAGCATTATGATTGATACGCTTGAAGTCAAAGTGCAATTATATCCAGCAGAAAATACGTCCGACACTTTTTTTCTAGTTTTTCTTTAGGAGTTAGTAAGGTAGAAAAAGTGCTTGTAAATATTGTAGATAAAAAGAGAGAAGTGATTGTCAGTCTCTTAGGTGCACCTTGCATAGCAAAAGCGTCAATTCGAGTTCAATTGAAATTGATTATCTTCATTTAATATCTCTGTTGGTCGAAAAAAGTTACTTTGCCTTTTTATCACCGGCCACAAAGCTCTTATACGCATAGATATTAGTCAAAATTTAAACTATCACCCTTAATCAGTAATTAAAAAAAGCATATGTTAAGCTCTTAAATTTACGATTATAGTTCTTTGGCTATAAAACCTTTTGGAAAGCAATTGCTCGCTAATTATTAACGTCTCACTATCTCTACTGGGATGATAATATTACACATAAACAAAATATACTTACACAAATACATACATAAGCAGGCATAATTGTGTATGCCGGACAATTGTGTATTTCCTGTTTTCAATTTCTCATTCCATTTCGCACACACACACACACACACACGATTACACATACACGCACATATGCACGTACATAGTTGCAAGCAATTCCAAACCACATTGATAAGTGCCTTAATGCCAGTAAATGACAACAACAACAACAACAAATCAGCATTGCACAAACATATTGTTTTCTCTATAAGCAACGCTAAGCGCACTGGAACCACAACTGCAGACGCAGCTTCCACAGCACCCCTTTAGTCCCTGCCAAACCTCTTTAGCTCCAACCAAACCCAACTCAACAAGCCTGACTAATAGCCGTTAGCGATTCCGCACAGTCCCCTCTGCCAAACACACAAAAGCAATTCAAACTTCAAGCCATTTCGGCTCGCAGCGTAATAATCGTCCTTGCTACTACTGGTATTCTGTGTGCGGCTAACGTCACCTAAGTGGACAATTGTCCGAAACTCATAATTCATTAGTTGTTGTTGTAGTTTTTGTTGCTACTGCTGCTGTTGTTAATATGAATTTGTTGTTCGAAATATTCAAGCGCTACATACTAAATGCTTGTACGTTTTCATTTCATTTGTAGTTTACCTACGCTTAATGAAATATGTGTAGGTACCTTTTATGATACAGAAAAAAATATCTAAAATTTGTATTTATGTGTGTTTGTTTGTATGTATGTCACTTTGTGCTTATGATAAATGTGACAAGGGCGCACTTTGCAACGGATGCCAACGTCGATGTTGTGCACATTGCGTAATTTCTCCAAAATGCTACCTTCCTGATTTGCTCTAAATGTTCCAAAACGGTATTTGGTTAAATAGCCGGCAGCAGGACGGTCATCATCAACGGTTGCCGTTGGTGATTATGTACTAAATATGCATTTGCTCATTGGTGCAGTATTGAGAAAATTAATATCTAAATATGTATATGTAAGTGCGTTAATGTATGTATTCAGGGTGTAGCGAAATTACTAGGACGATTGAATATTGAATGCATTCAGCAGAATTGCGACTACACAAAGAACTGGGTTGTTTAGTTTTTAGTTACATGAAAAGATTCCTTCGACATTTTTTCCTATTAAATTTGAAAAATGATTTTTTAACCCTAAACCTCTAAAGTGAGTCTCTCAGTTTAAAAGCGAATTATTCCTAAACCAGAAAAGCTTTTGTCTGAAATTTTGGGTATTCCTCCATTTGTGTTCATAAATTATGAAATAATTATGATCTTTGGGCTATTTATTTATTTTAACCATTTTTTTTGCAATCGTATAAAACTGTAACGAAAAACCGAAAGTGAGCCTCAAAGACTCACCTTAAGTATCTTTATCATAATAAGCTTACATTTCTAGAATTCAACTAAATT
Source organism: Urophora cardui (assembly GCA_960531455.1). NCBI lineage: Eukaryota > Metazoa > Arthropoda > Insecta > Diptera > Tephritidae > Urophora > Urophora cardui. Next base: position 29,289,163 of record OY482673.1, read on the forward strand.
TCGAATCCGTTGTTTACAAGGTTTACCCAGTTAGGTTTTTACATAGTGAACTCACCATACTTCCCCCGGATTTTGGTGAATTCGTCGTATTTCACCATAGACCTTTATATAATAGGATGTCATAAAATTAAGGAGGCCGGTAAAGTCAACCATTTCAAAACAATTAACATTTTATCATTTTTCTGTTTACTGAGATTCTAAATTACGGAAAAGATGCGTTCAGATAGAGAAACGAAGGATGAGCTACTTTATACGTAAGAAATTTCACCACGAACGTCGCGTTTTAAAAACTTGGAATTTGGTTGCGGAAAATATATATTAGGGGCGATTATTTGAAAAATTTATTCCTATTCATTTGATTCATTGCTTTTCTCATTGTGTGCACAAAAACAAATTTATAACAGATGTAATAAAACCATTTGTAATGAACATTCAAACAACTACAAAAATGTGTGAAAATTGCAGTTCATTAATATACCCTATTTTATGAAATTAAATTTTTTATCTTTATATACTGAAAAAATTGTCATAAACCGTTATAAGAATGTATAAAAGTGCTTCTGAATTCATTACTGCATAAATAAAAGTAAAAAACAAATACCAAAATAATGTGTTTCAAAATTTCCCCATAGGTGAGCTTCAGAGTCTCACTTTCGGTTTTACGTAACTTTTCAAAATTCGGTGGTTAGGGTTAATAGGATAAAAGAAGCGAATACTTGTATATACTTGTATATGCTTATATATTATTAAGCAGTGGTCGCGAAGTTGCAATAGATATTGTGTCGACAAATTTTTCGAACATTGGACATAATTGTGTTATGGTATGTTAAGGCTGTTAGAGCATGAGTCAAAGGACGCCAATTTTCGTCTCTTGCATTTTGCACTCCAAAGCCTCTATATAGTTTATAGATAGTTCTTGTAAACAGCGCCGCCTGGATATCTAAAAATGTACACTGTTAACATTTATTAGAATTTGAAGGACTCTGTATTTGTAAGTAAGCAACACCAAAGGCAATCCTGGCAAATTTTTACGTGTAACATACATACATATGTTAATACTTATGTATGTAGATAATATCTGTAATCGTCATAATTGTTCACTTTACTTCCGTTTACGATGTTGTCTGTCACATTACAAGCTCGCATATACACAGCTACATACTGCATGTAGTATAATAATACAATGGCGCTATTATAACTCTGACGAGTTTTATGGCCGAGCTTCTCTCCTAATTCAAGGTGTGCTCCTTTTGTTTTTCCTACTAATTGGGTGGACCTACAGTTTTATGCCGGCTCCGAACGGCGAAAGCATTTTTTGTGAGAACCTTTTTCATGGTGACCGCTGCTCTTAAAAAACCCAATAATTGGATTTTTACTAATTAGGAAATGTTTTTTTGGTGTTTGCTCGGACTGGGGTTTGAACCCGAGACCTCTGGCATAGCAGGCGAGCACTGTACCCACTGCACCACAGCGGCCACATGTAGTAACATTTATTAATAAATATGTGCATTTAGTTATTAGGTACTGAGATTACTCGAAGGTTGCACGGTACTCTGAAAAAAAAAACGTTGTAAATCTAAAGACTTTCTCTGTTAAATCAACTACTTTCCGCAGTTGAAATGTGCCCAACAACGCTCCGTTGTTGTTTCAAAGGTGCGAGCGTTGTTGATTTAAGTCAATAACGGAAATTGTTGGAAAAAATGTTCACCTAAAAATAAATTTTTGTTTGCATTTTACTCTCCACCCGGGTCCCAACTGCAAATATGTAGCCCCGTTTGTTCTCCTATTCTTCTCTCCTTCTTATCATTCACTGGTTGCTATCTTTATTTCTTATTCTGATTTTTCTTCTTTATTTTATATTCTCCTCCGGATTCGAACCATTACATCAACCTGAAATTCTATCCAATCATCACATAGTGGAACATTCAACATTATATTGAATTGTAGTAACCTATTTATACTTCCGTTTCCTAAAAAAGAATCCATGAATTATTTGAATCATTGTAAAAACAAAATGTAAAAAATTTGTTCTCATTAGTTTGGTTTACAACGGAAACTGTTGGGTCAAATACTTTTGCCTTTAAATCAACAACGGGGAGAAAATTGTTGCTAAAAATAACCTTTTGTTTGGATTTTTCTCTTCATCTTCTCACAAAAATTTTTTTAAAAGCAAGCAAGTTTTTGAAACAACAACGGCCGTTTTTGAATAAATTGTTGGATCAAAAACTTTGCTGTAAAAACAAATACTTTTGCTGTTGAATCAAAGACGGAGATTCAACAGCCGAAAATTGTTGGTTTAACTACGGGTATTTTTTTTCAGAGTAGGAAACTGATTGAGTTTTATATTGCAAGCACTTGGAGAAACATAATTAGAGCGCTTTTTAGGTGATCTCTGGAAATAAATATAACGTTTTTAAAAGAAAATATCCTATTTTGATCAAAAAAAAAAAAATAAATAACAATAGTTGTTGATAAGATATGAAACCGGCTGCACACTTAATCCTCTGGTTGCTCAAAAGAAGGGCTCTATTTCTGTTTACCAAATGAACGCTCAACCAAAATATTTGCACTGGTATTCTATTGTGTTTCTATTGAGTGTGGAATCATCAATGCAAACACAAATTTATGAAATTTTAGGTGCATGGTTTTCGCAGGGTATGGTAGACCAGTCCTTTTGCTACAACCCAACGTAGATTCCTCGCACAGTTTCAATTGCCCATACATAAATATCAATTTTCAAAGTATTTGTGCTGCACGTCAAAATATACACACACATGTGTATGTATTCAAAGTGCACAATTAATTTTCGCTATTATTTCAAGCAGAATGAAGTTATGCAGTTATTATGTAGATACATATGCAAATGTGTTTTAGGCGAACTATAATTTATTTCCGTTTGTATGACTTTTGATGATGTTTGCATATAATGAAACATGAATTTGGTATTTAGTAGGAAAGAGTTTGGTTGGCAATACGTACAACGCAATACAAAACAAATTGCGCAGAGCGTATTTTTGTGCAATATTTTATAGCATTTTATCACACGAAAAATAGTCTTTAAAAACTTTTTAACCTTAAATATTAAAACGAATCTAAATAAATTAATATTTGTAAAAAAGGTAGAGTGTTAAAGTGTGCTAGAAAGTTGTTCGCTAGAAAGTTGTTCACTAGAAAATTTTACTGCAGATGTTCCCAAAATAAATATTTATATGAAGCATGCTAAGTTCTAGGTAAATAAAATAGAGAGACAAATTTGTATGACTTCTTGGAAGGCGCAACTTCAAGTTAACAAATAAGCGCAAATAAAAAGTATTGCATGCAAAGAAGCAGCAATTTTTTGGGTTCATTGTTCAGCACTGTGTTAACACATGTACATTAGCGTGGTCTCCTAATGCATGCAGACAAATTTTGTAACATATTTCCTTAACCTCGCCCCCTACGTCCATGCTTATGTTGTGGAAAATTCCAAATAAAAAATTGTGATCCCGATCGGAGACATTTAAGTGCTATCACACAGGCGTAAAATTTCACTTTATATTATAATTTATATTTTGTATCCTCGAGTACAGTACGATCAATTTTGGGCGTTAGATATAAAATAAATGTTATGTAATTTTTTTACCTTGTCGAAACTGAAAAAAGCAATGATTAATAAAACTCGCATATCCCTCCAGTAGTAAAAACAATTGCATATACATACATACAGTTAAATATAAATTTGTGTACGAGGAGGAAGCATCGAAATACACAACCATAGGCATGTGTTGCGTTGTGAAGTGCAAAAAGCAAAAGCTGCAAATTTACTTTAACAACTGCAAAGAAGTTAATTGGCATTTTCGGCAAACACCAAAGGCGTAGAAATCTAATTTTACGCAACACCAAAGGCAGTCAGCACATACATATGTATGTACACACTTGCACATTCTGGCACACAAACGCCCTGAAGCAAACCGCTCGCTCAACAGCATAAAAACGTACATATGAGAGGCAAAATGTAAGCATATGAGAGAGCGAGAATTCTGTGGAAAATTAACAAAACAATAAAAAAGAATTACCAGAAGCATGTCTGTTGCAATTATGTGAGTTATTATGATGATAAAAGCAGAAAATCTGCTTTACTAAAACCCGGCAAATGCGCCCAAAAAAATGCAACCATGCGTGAAACCATTGGCACACATATGTATGTATGTAGATATTTCTAGAAATTTGTCTCACTTAGATATGTGTTTTCCCTACAAAAAGAGATCTTAGGAATTTGGAAAAGAAGGAAAGGCATAACGTTAGGCATCTCTCAAACAGAAAGAGAGGAAATTGATTTTTATGACCAGAGGTGGGCTAAACATGAGCGTACGCTTTTTGAGATTAAGAGTCCGTGTACGTATACATACCTATTACCACTACTACATATAAATAAAGAGTGTAAAACGGAAGCTTCCTAGTAGGACTTGGCATCATCATTTTATTAATCCAGTAGTATCTACTTCCTTGCGAATACGCTATTACTCCCCATTATTCCCTATACTTCTGTGTATAAACATCAAATTTTGTATACTCGTTTTTAACATTGTACATATGTCCTAGGAAGGGTAATAATAAATACAAACAAAATAAAACAAAATTGAAATTATTTTTTGATATTTCTCGGAAAGGATGTCAAATTGAGTGCTCTTCTACTCGTCGCTTGGGTAGATCTCGCCCCAAGTTCTGCTGGGTTACAATGGGACTAAACCACACAGACGCATTTTGACTCGTACGTGTAAATGTGAATAAATAATAGCTTAAAAAAACTAAAAAACACGCTTTAATCTTAAAAATCGTACTAAAAATTGAGGAATAATTTAATTAGACACAAAATGATGAACGAAAATATAAGTATTTAAGGAAAAGCGTGGGGTGCTCAGTATGTCAAAAAATATTTAAAATCGGTGTTTTTTTACTAATAATTTTATTTTGACTTTTTTGAGATTTCATATATCGTACTATTTAATTTCGCAACTAGGTATATTTTTGTACTAGTTGTACGAATCGAATATTTTCATGTTCAAATATTATTGAGCACCCCCACGCTTTTCCTTAAATACTTATATTTTCGTTCATCATTTTGTTTCTAATTAAATTATTTCTCAATTTTTAGTACGATTTTTAAGATTAAAGCGTGTTTTTTAGTTTTTTAAGCTATTATTTATTTTTGACTTTTTAGTGAAATTTTTCATTAAAGAATGTTTTATGCGGACGCAAGAATAAAAGTAAAAAGAAGTCTGATGGGATGTGGTGTTCTCCGAAATAGATCTACATACATATGTATTTATAACTTCTACCAAAAATCCCAATATGCAGTGAAGTAAACTAGCTTATTATGCAATATTTTCCAAACCCTTTTATTCAAGGTTTTCCAAACTAGCTTCCCAAACGTTTTGTTATATTTTACAATCAGAAAGTGAAGAGAAGTTGAGGTGAAGCATTTGAAAAGAACAAAAAAAAAGAAACCTGATTGAATAAATTCGAATTTAGACAACAAAGTTCCGAATACGTTTGTAGCGTAATGGTGAGGTATGCTGCCTACGGACCAAGGAGCTCAGGTTCGAGTCCCGAGTGGCGCATTTTTTTTTTATTTTTATTTTTTTTTTTTTAGAGAAATTTTTTCACCTCACGTTTACAAAACATTGTATAAAAATTGCTTTCCAAACGTGAAATGAAATTATAGAATTAGGGTTCCTTTTCGTTGATTCAGTACTTACTATTAAATGAATTACAAACAAAACCAGTTCTTGCTTTGCATACGTATGTATGTACATGCGGCTGATTTCATTGCAAATACAACAAACCCAAAACAGAAAGCTTCAAGCTTCATTTGAGTGAATTTGAGTGAATTTATGCATTGAGTTTATCGCCATCGCTATGAGCGATCGCTGGCTGTTGTGCGTTAGTTCGCTCGCTATTTAAGTGGTTATACGTTTTTCTTTGAACATTTGTTTGTGATTTGAGCAGAATGTATTTTTGAGCGTGTTTTTGAGTGATTTTTCCGTACCCTGAAAGCTTGTTACTTATTGGCTTATATACGGGAGTGAATTGAAATTCATAGAGGCTATTTTGAGGAAAGGTAACTTAAAAGCCGCAGTGAAGCATGAAGTATAATGTTGAATGTCCTACTATATGATGCCGTTGGGCTGTTGATGTCATGTTTCGAATCCGGAGGAGAATAGAAATAATAGAGAGAACACAATAAAAGTGAATGTTTGAAAGATATAATAATTTAGTTAAATGTTACAACTTTTAGGATGGGATGAAGTTACATACATACATACATACATACATAAAGGTGAAGCTAATAAAAGCGTGTTAAAAATGACATACATTTTAACCAATGTAGCGCAAACACAACACTCTCTCACAATTTTGCACTTAGAAAATATAATCAGTGTGCTTTCAACTGAGAGAGAGTGATTGGTTAAATAGCGAACAATTGTCTCATTCCGATACATCTAAATCAGTGATGCACACCGCCGACTGCGCTACTTACACAAGCGCAACATATTTTTGCATTAGTGTGCGCGTATAAGCAGATGTCGCATACCTATTGCTCAGAAAAAAGAAAAAAATTCTTTGCGCGATCGATGTACACAGCATGAAATTCAAGCGCAGACTAATTGGTTGTAGGCGTCGCAATTGCTTGCTAGCAGCACACACACGACTCGTATGTGTAGCCGAGCAGCTCCGTTTTGCTCCGTATTGCTCTTTCGTTCAACACTGATCCAAATAAAAGGCGCCTTTTGTAATCCAATGCCTTATTATAAGGCCTTGCTACGCATTCTTTCCCATGGCGAATAAGCCTTCGGAATGAGGTTTTTTCTCAGAGAGAGAGAGAGAGAAAGAGACTTCCTTATGGCCTTATGAGGCTTTCTTCATACAGCTTATGTCTCTTAGATCTCTAATGATCATCTGAAGTAAGCCTCAAATAAGGCGTAAATTTTTTTTTTTTTAGTGTTTAGTCCAGGGCTGCTCAACGCTCTCATATTGAAAGTACAAAACTCAATACATCTACAAATTTTGTATATGCACGAAAAATTTTTCGCTCATTTAAATTTTTTTATGAATTCCAATAAAATATTATTTTAGAATTTATTTTCAAATGATAGTATCACATACATACACATTTTTTTTAATTTTTATATGAAAGTTTTTTTAATACAAATTTTTTACAGTGCTTTCATTTTTTGAATTTTTTTTCATTACATATTTGTTATTGTAAATTTTGATTCCTTACGGCAGTGCTCGAGCTCCTATACAAAGTGCCTTTGCTCTGCACATTCAATATGAATCATAGGCACATACATATAAAATTTTTTTTATATCTGAGTGCTTATGGGAGTGCAAAGAAAATTTTATTTTCATATTTGAAGTGAAAATATGTATATGTGCCTATGATTCGGAACAAAACAAAAACAATTGTGCTTTGAGTGCCTATGAGGTGAGCAGCCCTGGTTTAGTCTTAGTGTAGGTGCAAATTCATGTATAAGCACAAATATACCTACTCGTATGTGACACATAACGCCCACTAACTACACAAACTTAGCATTTTAATTATGCTTTCTAAATGTGGGTTAATATTATTTTACAAGCTACGCAAAAATGCCAAGCTCAAGCTAAATATTCATTTAATTCTTATGGAGTACTTGTATCTGCAGTATACGGTGCGTGCTTCGTTTTGTGTGTGTATAATTTTTAAATTCTAACAAATTACATATATGGCGCCCAATAAAGGTTCATTGCTTTTGATTTCTTTTGGTGGGTCTTCTTGAATAACGACAGAAGTGAGCCTAATAGACTAGGACAGGAATGAACCGAAAATGCCAATAAAAGCGTTTTATAAATTTTCAACTCTTATTTAAAAAAAAAAATTAAATTTTATATAAAATTCTAAATTAGGAGTTAATTTTAGTGTATTTTTTCGACAGGGTATGAGTTATAATATGAATTGTGAAATTTGACAAGCACAACTTGTTCCACAATTCAACGATTGTGTATTTCTTCGAACACTTGTCATTACCCTTCTAAGTATGTATGTAAGACCATGATCGTGTGAGCTGTCAGAAGTTAAACAACCATTTCTGTGGTGTGGTGTAAGAGTAACCCGAATGTGCTGTCATAATGTTCAACACGGACAGCCCAGCTGTTGCCGTTTTGTCGAGGATAACGGAATCCATAGCAGCCACAAATAAAACACACACACATATATAAATATCTTTGAAAAAAATGTATGTAAACAAAACACACTTGCATTTGTAAAAACGTTTATTGCGCCATTACGACTGACATCACAACAGCACGCACCGACATAAAAATATTTGCGCGCCTTTACACTACACTACATTGTCTCCTCCCCCAATGTCTGCATTGCCTTCTGTTCGGCTTTCGCTACTGCCCACCATTTCTTTGCTTCCTTCCGGCCTACATTTGTGTGACACCGTGTTACGAGCTTAATGTGTTGTTGGCATGTGCTTGCGGCTGGCCTTCAAAGTCACACGCACATCATGCTTATCATTTGGCATATCTGGCATAAATATCTATGTGCATATGTGTGTATGTATGTATATATCTGGATTAGTATAAGTATGTGTTAAGTATCTACTGACATTTACCGCAATTCGTTAGTTATAAACTAACACTTGCTTGCGTCGCAATACTCGTAGGTACTTGTGGAGTAGTTGGCGGACGGCGAATGAATGCGATCGTTAATGACTTTGCGAATGTGTGTGTGTGTTTGCAAAAAAGTCAGCGCTTTGAATAATTTTACTTGCCGGGAATTCATTTTTAATACAAATATTTGACGATTTTTAGCAAGTTTAAAAAATATCTCTGTCTCTTCGAAAACAAATTTGTACATGTTGCTTAAATGCCCATTCTGGCGTCCAGCTCTATCGATCCATCCCATAAATTTGGTATTTGGGAAGCTCGTGAAGCTCTAATGTCAGGAACTAAATTTTAGTTTTTGTCACAAATTTCGGTTTCGCGGTTATTTAAGTCTCACTTGGTCGGCTATGAAGTTTACACGGTGATATGTAGGAATAATATTCATTTTTATTTTTCTTCATAGAGTCTAGGCTAGATTTGTCGGAAATCCCAAAGGTGGATTCCACGGCTTATCTAGAATTTGCTTGTTCTTTGAAGTGACTTCGCAATAAGTGCTTACATGAGCTCACGGTGGCTCGCAAGGGTGATAGGCTGCAGGTTGGTGGAGGCTGCAGGCTGCAGGTTGGAGCAAAATGTTGCAGGTACGCAAAAGGCCATCTGGCAGAATACTCAGTGTTAGATCTAGTGATGGGTTAGTCAGAGTTGCTTAGACATTCGAGACAATCGCCGTCATCGTTGCATAATCATAATCGGGTGAATCGCTCACTGGCTCCTCTACAACATTATCGAGATGTTTCTGCGATTATGCGGTGTCGGCGAGGGTTGTCTCAACTAGTCATGGGCTAGTCCGAGATGTTTTAGGGTTGCTGTGAAAGCAAGAAGATCACTGGCGAGTCGGAAATGTTTTAGCGATTGTCATCAAGAGCATTAGAGATGTTTGAATAACTGAGATAATCCAATAAAACTTCTCGGTCTCGCCCCTGACTAGTTGGCACTTAAGGCGGAATATGGGTGACACCAAACCACAACTGAAATCCAGTATTCCTTTTCTCCTTCCTTGTCTTCTTCTTCTTCTTCTTCTTATTCTTCTTCTTCTTCGTCTTCTTCTTTTTATTTTTCTCATTATTCTTCTTTTTCGTCATATTCTTAACTGGTGCGAGTCCGATAAACCGGTCAGTCGTTTCTGATCATACTTTCTGGACCGAAGCAATTATTTTAACGACATAACATGCACCTGTTGGACTGAAAGCCAATCACAAGCATGAAAGCCATGATAGCAAAAATATATGCAATGGTAGTTTTAAGCGGAAAACAACTTGATTACTTGCTACTGTTGTCGCATATGTAATTTATATTAATAAATTATCTCAGAGGAATTATGAAGACGCCCAGGCATAGGTACATACCGCGGTGGGAGCTTGTACAAACAATTTTATCAATTCAGAGAAAGCATAAGCACACACACACACATAAATGGTTTTTGTACACAATTGCATACATAATAAACATGCATACACAAACACATGCAAAATTACATACGTAATTATGTTTATATTGCATAATTGCTAGATTACAAAAGCCGCTCTACACTCAAGGAAAAAACCAGCTAAATTTAAGTCTAACGGCGTTGAAACAAGCCGTATACGCTATGAAAGTCTGTTAACCTTGAAAATGTTAAAATCACGAATGTATTCTTATTTTTAGAACGAACTTTTTTATAAATCTTATATTAAGAGTGTTCAGTTTTGAAAAAAGCGTATGCAAACTTATTTTGAGCATAACCCATGACTGCTTCAAGCCTTTCCAATCTCATTTTAAGAATGCTTATACTTATATTGAGAACTTCATTGTAAGGTCAAGAATTTTATACTTAAATTATATATTTTCATGTTTGTATTTATATGGCCGTTTTTAATTCTAATAATTATTTTATGTGAATTTAAATGAGCTATTGGCCATTTTTTTAATGAAGAAAATATCGGAGAGCCTGCCGAAAAACAAAAGTCTGAAAACAATAACAAGCATTGCCTGTAAAAAAGCTTTGCTTGTTAATAGCTTTAGAACTTTGTAAAAACCAAACACACAATCGCACCAACATACTAGGTAACAAAGGCAGAGTGTCGTTAAGTTACTGTTGTTGGTATGTGGATTGTAATGGAAGGAAAATTGAAATTTAAGCGAAACAAAGCTGACGGCGGTGGTAGCTCAATGGTATAGACAATGGACTACCAATCGAACGACTTAAGTTCGATTCTCGGTTGAGGCCGCTTGAAGAAGTCTGATGAGGGGATGTGGTGGTCTCCGAAATGGATCCATAACTTCTACCAAAAATTTTTTTCAATTTTTCTTCATTAAAAAAATGGCCAATAGCTCATTTAAATTCACATAAAAAATTAAATATTTTCAGTTTTTTATCTTGGTTTAAGCTTGTGAAAATTTAAATTTAATTTATTTTTCTCTAATTTCTGTAATTCTTCAATCAAGTATGACACAGCTTGAATTTAGTCCGCAGCTTTTCTCTGAGTGTATGTATAAACTAAACTAGCTAATCTTATGTAAATTAAGGAGGATATTTGATTTAAGCTGATTAATGACTAGAAGGTGTGTTCAAAGCGATACATACGCTCGACCAAATCAACAAAAACAACGACAACAACACAATAAATGAACACGAAAACGCCAAAAAGCAGTAAGCGAAAGCAAAAACAACGACAACAACAACAACAAAAAGTTATATAATTAAGAAGAAATAAGTGGTAGTAGACGAACAAACAAACAAATTATAATTGTGAAATTAAAAGGGCAGCCTAATAAAGAAATTTAATTAGCTTGCCACTGTATAGGCACGCACAAAACCGTAGCAACAACAAATAGCAACAAGAATAAAAAAAAAACAAGAAAACAAACTAATTAAATTTAAATGACTGCAAAGTGAAGAAAATTAGGACAATTCGTTAGAAAAAACAGAAAAAATTGTGAGGGATTTTCACTACCAATACACAAAAAAAGGAAGCCTTAAAAAGGCAAAATAATAAAAAAAGCAATCAACTTGCTTACAGACACGATTGTAGAAAAAGTTTAAAAAATTAAATTGCCAATGAAATCGGATTTTATGTACTTACATATATAAAGTGGGTAAAATAAATGAATAAAATCAGCTTAGGCAGAAAAAATATTCTAATTCACTAACTGCTGTTTTTCTATAGAAACTTAGGATATAGAAATATTTTCTTATAAGTGTTTTTCGGTATACGGTATACTTTAACATACACATACATAGCTCCCAATCAATCGATTCCTCAGATATAGACAGATAAGAAGGGCCTCTCCGAGCCGTCGGTTCGAAGCTTCAGGCAAGGTGAGTTCGTCGACTCGATGCTGTAAAAGATAATAATGCAGAACTCCACCGTACAGGAAGCATCTTGTATCAGAAGACTGTGCATTTGTTGGCGTGCTACGATGATATTGACATGGTTGGCACTAACACCAGGGCAAGATGCTCATAGTTCCAGTCCTCATGCAGGGCGTAGAGGCATGGACGATGTAAAAATCAGATGAGATGATACTTGGAGTACTCCAGGGAAAAGTTCTTCGACGGATTTATGGACCTTTTCGCATTGGCGAGGGTGAGAATCGGCGCAGATTTAAATATGAGCTGTTCAAGCTTTGCGCAAAACATGGACATTGTTCAGCGAATATAAATCTGGCGGGCAGTGTTGGGCAGGTCCTGTCGTCAGAACGGATGAATGTGCTCTGGCCCTGGAAAGTATTTATATCCAAACCCGCTAAAGGCATCAGTAAATGGGACCCCCACTGCTTTGGTATTTCCAATTGGCACCAGGCAGGACGAAGCAGAAAAGACTGGCGTACTTTATTGTACTCGGCCAAAGTCGTATAGACGGTTATGTGCCAATTTAGAACGGGAGAAATGATCTCAATGGATAAAAGCTAAGAATCGAACGTATGTATAAACTTCCAAATTCTCTCTATAACTGCAAATCATTGTCATCATTATAGTCTCTCATAAAGCCTCATTGAGTCTCAGAGCTACCAATAAACCTATTTTCTTGCTTTGTGTACCATCTCTACTGCCTTAGGGCTTTTACCAGAAAGTGGGTGTGGTTTCCCTTAACTTCCTGAACAATAAGAAATTAAGCTTTTTTGTTTTTCAATACTTGGAAATAGTTCTTAACACTTCTTCTATTTCGAAAACCTTTCAAGACCAGGTTTATACCGAAATGTGTACTCAAATTAATTTAATTTAAATTTTAAATTAATTTTTAATGCCATCCATCAGCCCGTTCAGCTGTTGACACTTTTAACAATCGCTTAGAAAATTGAAAATAATATATTGTGTGCAAGTGTGTATTGTTGTGACACACAGCCACATATCTACCCATACACCTACACATCCGTTTTAGTTAGATAACAAAATTCTGCTTTCACGGACATTGCTTTAGTTCGTAATGTCCTTGCTTTTGTTCTACGCGCTTTCCCATGCCTTTCATTTTCTTTAGTCTCTTCACTTCCACCACCAAGTGTGCTGTTTTACCTACAAATATTTTCATTAACACAAGTAATAGCTGTTGCATTGACAAGACAAGCAAAACTAAATAAACAGTAAAGAAGAAAAGCGCTTTAAAGCAAGAAAAAATAACACGAAACTCAAAGGAGAATTTTCGTAGCTGATTTGGTGTCCCAACTAAAGACTTTTATGGCAATTTACCGGCGCTTCTGTGTACGAGTATGTGTTTATATGAAAGCCGCTTCTACTTGGTTGAAATCTGACCGAGCAGCAGTGGACTCAAATGCAAGGAAGATATACGAGTACATATGTAAATACCCTGTGACATGCTAAATTATAACAAATGGCTGCTACAGAAACAATTTCGGTTCATATAAATTTATATGTACTATGTATGAATAGAAGTAATACACTTTAAGGTAATAAATATTAAATAGCACAAGGTTTGCCATTGAAATCTGGCTACTGCGACTAGCCTATATATCTATATGCTATGCACGAAAATATGTAGTATGTATGTAAGTATATAAGGGCTTTATGTTCAAGTCATATAAAGAACATAGAATCGATTATGAAATCTGCAAGCGAAGTACGAAGTAAATGGAAGTCCAAGGAGCTAAACCAAATGTGTTCCGAATGTGCACCAGCTGAAGCAAATCACTTTCCATTTAAAATCATTTCCTCACACCTCATGTATGATGGCAGATTTCTCACATTATTTTACACACATACATATATTCAAGAAATGACCCACATACTTATATACATATGTTGGTAAGTACGCAAAGTAATTGCATGCGATTCAAAGCTCATTTGTAGATTTAATGTGTAATGTGTCTCTTTTACTTAAGTATTTACCGCAGCCGCAAAACGATTAAATCTATAGCGACAGGTTTCCAGAACGTATGAGTGAAGTGAGCGCTTGAGTACATAAGCACCTATGTACTTTGTTGGCCAGCTCAATGCACTAACTAATATACCTACCTACATAGAGAAATACATACATATATGTATGTGCCCAGCAAACATTCTCAGAGCCCTCATAATTTTGGAGTTCGATATGAGTCCGAAAAATGTGTACCTACTTACAATATGGGCCTTAAAATATTTGTTGGTTTTACTAGCCAAAGAAGAAGGAAAGAAAAGTCATAAATATGAGTCCAATAGTAGTCTTTTATGACTCTTATTCAGGCTGATATGATGTATGAAATTAGGCTCATATCGGGAGATGACCTTAGAATAGAAATTCATACATTTCGGACTCCAAATTGAGCACAAAATGGGTGTGAATGCTCCAGTTTACCATTCATTTTGACCCTTTTACGACTCCGAATGTTTTCTAGGTAACAATGAATGCTGATTGTGACAGTTTGCCCATTGCGTAATTGTGTAGTAAGCAGAAAGAGTTAGAGTAAAACGTTTGCAAATGACTGTGTGTGTATCAGAAGCAAAGCAGAGCAGAGTAGCGAAGGGTAAAAGGTGTCAAACGGAATTACGCTGTCATGTCGGGGAACATGCACGCACACACATACACAAAACATGCATTGGCATGCTTTCTTTTTTTTAGTGCTGGATGCTAAAAGCGCCTCTACTCGTTGCCAAATCTCCGGTAATATTTCACTGACTGCTGCTGTACGTAAAGAACGTGTGCATGTGTTTGTAGGTGCGGCGAGTATTTTAGGTACTTAATTTCATCCGAACTTTTGCATGACTATTTCCGTTTGTCCTATATAATATGAGCATTACAGATTTTCTTAGCGAGTTGTAGTACTTATATAGATATATGTATATAAGTATAAGTACTTATGTGTACATTAGGCTGACTTAAAAAATGAAGTGATGAAATTATATAGACGATAGGGGCAGATTTGTCCTTCATGAGAATATTGTTTTTGTTCGATGTTTTGTGGAAAAAATTCCACCATCCCTTGCCAAGTTTGACTTGGTTACAAAATTGGTTTCGGCGAAGTGCCGCCTTCAGTAACTTTTTTCAGTTTGCTTTCTCCGTTCTATTTTTCATTCATGTCATTTCATTCAGGCAAGAAAGCGAAAGCAACCCCAGCTGTTTCGTATGTATACGTATTTAGTGGTTCCATTTGCATGACTCAAGTTCCATATATTCGAAAAATAATATTTTCTTAATTTTTATTCGCCTTAATGAGTGTATCTCCCGCCTCAATTAATCTCTCTGGCTCTAACGAACTAATCGTCTTGGTTAGCCATTTATATTGGCGCTAAGAAACTTTCGGCAGCACTAAAATGTAATGCTTTCCTTAAATACATACATATGTATGTACGTGCGAAAAAATATCTATACATAAGCGTCTAAGTCTTAAGTCTAAAAATGTTAGCATAAGAAGATCACTGAGTCGCAGCATGGCAGAAAACGAAAAAAAAGTAGCAAAAGAAAGAAGACATGTAGAAGAAGAAGAAAAAATGCAATTTACTGAGCGCATTAAGCACAGAAAGTATAGAAAATCCCTATTTTGTTCTTCACATTGTAATGTTGACACGTAAAATGAGATTTACATATATATGTATGTGTATGCGTGTGTAAGAAAAACTTTTTTGCAGCTGCACAAACGGTATTGTCGTACTGCTGATTAGTACCCTCCTAAAAACGCGATTAATCCGGGATATGTCCGGGATTAATCGCAAAGGAGCATGCGACTAATACAATTTTACATCCCTTTATATGGAGTGAATTTATCGCATTTTTTCGAGCATGTCTTATGAAGAGACTAATTGTTCAACTTGTATACCCGAACGGGTACCAATGTAGATTAATCACTAACATATCGAACGAGTACAAATGTAGATAAATCGCTTTCAGCACGAACGGGTACAATTGTAGATTTTCCAAGTTGCTAGACAAGGTAATTTTGAATAAAAATCTTTAAAAAATTTTAAATAATCATGCATATTTAAATAAGGATTATATGTATAATGTTTTACTTTTGTAAAAAAATCTCAATAAATAAATAAAAAATTGTAAGTTTTGAGTATGCATTATATGAGCGTAATATAAAGGAGTTTTTCATAGGATATTTTAGGCATTTTGTTAAAATTATTATTCATCATTGTTATTAAAAGAAAGGGTGTTCAATTCGTTTTACCGGTTGTTCTACAATTTTTTAAATACATTGCATATTTTTGTAAAATTTTTACATTATTAGTCTACATTTATACCCGTTCGAGAACAATTGGTCTACAATTAGTCTACATTTATACCCGTACGGGAACAATCGGGGATTAATTGTGGACCGACTGTTCTCGAAAGAGATCAATCCGGCACAAATTTCTTTCGGGATTAATCGCACATTTTTTTGCATGTTATCTACTCGCATTGTCTTATATGTACCTACTCACACATGTATAGCTTGAAATTGTATCTACATATACATACATATTTACCCACATATATTTATGCAAATATATCTATATTCTGTGCGTATGTATTAGCAATGAAGTTGTTGCAATGTAAAAGTGTCAAACTTTATTTGCGTGTTGAATTTTTTTTCTTTCTGTTTTTTCTTCATTTTCTTCCTGCAGCGCGCCAATAAAAGGCCACAAACGCCATTTTACGGTTAAAACTTTTGCTTTCGGCGCAGAAGAGCAAACAAATTTCACTTGTTCACTCGCACAAAAGTGTCTGGTCTAGTTAGAGGAGGTTTTTTGTTTTTGTTTTTTAATTTTTTTTTGAAGCGGTTTGAATTTTCTTTTTTTAAGAGCAGCGGTCACCTCTCGGCAGTGGGCGGCATACCCTCCGAGTGTATTTCTGCCATGAAAAAGCTTCTCACAAAAAATGCATTCGTCGTTCGGAGCCTGCATAAAACTGTAGGTCCACCCAATTAGTAGGAAAAAGAAAAAGGAGCATACCTCGAATTGGGAGAGAAGCTCGGCCATAAAACTCGTCAGAGTTATAATAGCGCCATTGTATTATTATTATTATTGAATTTTCTTCTCTTTGGTTCATGAATGCAAGCAAGAAAATTTTGTATTTAAATAGCTTTTAAATTAGTACATATATGTATGTACATGAGACCGTCGCGCAGGAAGAGTGAGTTCCGCGTAATCCCCGTCTTATAAAGTACTTTTGGCAGAAATTAAGGAAAAATTTTTTGGACTAGGGTGGTCCATTATCGCTCATTTCCGATCTAACACTTTTATATATCAGTATTTTCTTTATTCTCGAAAAGGAAATTTTTCTTAACGAAGCTCATTAACCCTATGTAGAGCATTGTGGTATTTACGACCCAGTCTCAGTTGCTACTCCCTAGTATACCTTTTTTAATGTCAGCATATTAAAGCCCGACAAAAATCATTAGATAATCTTTTACGAAAGAAGTGTTTAGATCAAGGATGCTCAACGAACTATCAAAAAATTTTTCCGTTTGTTAACATGCTATGTTAACGCAACTAAAATGCAAGCGTTAACGTTTTAAACGAAACAAAATCAACAAAAAGGAAATCGGTTTCGTTGAATCGAAAACTAACGTTGAAATTATCATTGAAATGAGCGTTTTTTCGGTTCTCACAATAAGTTGAGAGTGCTTGGTAGCAGCGTAGAGCAACAATGCTCTCAATGATAAACATTGAGCGCTTTGATGGTTCGTTTGAGTGACAATTCTCTCAGTAATATAGAGCGCTCAACTTTTCAATGTTTCAGCGTTAACGCTTGAGTTTCGTTGACGTTGACGTTGATAATGAAACAGAAGTTATTTTGATAATTTTTATAACGTTGAAAAACTGAGTCGTTTTAACAGAAACGACTTTAACATTTCGGTTATCGATAATATTAACGTTGTGGTGCATCCTTGGTTTAGATTAATTCAATAGAACATGAAATAAAAAATATTTTTATTTTAGCAGAAAAAAAAAAATAACAAAGCTTCTATTATTTCGGGTTCTAAATACTCTATTCAAAGACATAAACCATTTTTCGATGCATCTTCATACTTTAGGTTAAAACTACAGATGTCCAGATAATTTTTACAGATCTTATTTTGGGTAGGTATTCTAATATACATACCAATATCAATCATAACAAGTAAGAGCGCGGCTGTCTTCGGCCGTACCAAAGACTTCATACCTTTCATGAGTGGGGAAATGAAAAGCTACCTATGTATGTATGTACATAGCCTGATTTAGTATAATTTATAATTTCAATTTTGTGGGTTATTTATGGAACGATTTATTAGAAAAAATGGTGTCTCGGCTATTTAAATGGAGGAGTTATACGACAACATGTGTATATCTGAACAATCGGTTGTATGGCAGCTATATGTTATAGTGGTCCGATCTTGACAATTTTCGGTAACTCTATTTGGGCCGATATGGGTACAAGTACTTTAAAGTTTTATGTCATTATCTGTTAAAATGGAGAAGTTATATCCCAAAATGTACATATCTGAACAATCGGTTTTATGGGAGATATATGTTATAGTGGTCCGATCTTGACGATTTTCGGTAACCTTGTTTAGGCCAACATGTGTGCAAATACTTCAAAATTTCATGTCCTTATCTGTTTAAATGGGGAAGTTATACACCAAAATGTGTATATCTGAACAATCGGTTGTATGGCAGCTATATGTTATAGTGGTCCGATCTTGATAATTTTCGGTAATCTTCTTTGGGTCAATATGGGTACAAATACCCCAAAGTTTCGAGTCTTTAGCTGTAAAAAGGGAGAAGTTATACCCCAAAATGTGTATATCTGAACAATCGGTTGTATGGGAGCTATATGTTATAGTGGTTCGATTCGACCAATTCCGACAAATGATCGATTGAGCATCAAAACTCACCCGTGTTCCAAATTTCAATCAAATATCTCAAAAACTGAGGGACTAGTTTGCGTTCACACAGACGGACGGACGGACGGACGGGCAGACGGACAATGCTTAAACGACTCAGCTCATGATTCTGATTATATCGGTATATATATTGATGGGTCTGTCACGCCTCCTTCTAGTACTTTCTAGATTTGATTTTCGGCACAAAGTTATAATACCATTTCATTCTCTGAAAGGTATAAAAACACATTTAAGTAGACTTTCAGCTCATTGAGTTTTGCCTTTCAAACTAGTTTAAATATCTGGATGAAGGCTTGACTTTATGGCTTAACGAACTGTTTACCCTTTAACTAATTTATAAAAATATAAAATTTTTAAAGTTTTTTCACGCTTAAAAATTTATATATTTAAAACAAAATTTAAGCGAATAAACAAGCAAAAAAGGAAAATATATATAAAAACGATGGTAGCAAAGCTTTGAACTAAAGCCAGTCTTAAAAGCTTCAACATATATAACAGAGGCCAACAGGCCAGCAAGCCATCAAGCAGTCAAAGTCAACAGAACATCACCCATGCTAATCTCTTAATGAGTTTCCTACGTAGAGCAATAAATTTCGTTTCAACATAAATGTACTCTTTCGGCGACTTTTTAAAGATTTAATTAAGCGCGTACTTTTCCAAGAAATTAAAGTAACAAAGTAACGAAAGTAAAGATTATAATCTGAGTTACATACATAAGCCGGTTTAGTGCAATTAGGACTCTTTTACAGGATGAAACATGAAGAAGAGGAAGCAAAAGATTTTACAGATATGAGCAAAGTGAAAGCTATAAAAAGCATAAAGGAGAATATATCAAAATATTACGTAGATTGAGCAACAGAAATTAATAGAAAATTGACTAATTGCCTTATATTAAAGTTGAGAGGAAAATGTTGCGTATACGCCATGCTATGCATAAAGGTCCCCACAAACAGAAGCGATACGATACAGCCCACACAGCAAAATCCTATCGCGTCATGCACGATTTTGCTATGTGGGCTGTATCGTATCGCTTCTGTTTGTGGGGACCTTAAGTATACATATGTACCTACTAGCTGCTTAGCGAGCTAACGAGCTATACGAGGTGCGAAATTGAACAAATACCCAAGAGGGGGTGGTAATCGCTACACCTCCTACATACAATCAAGAAAGGAGGCAAAATGCTAAGCAACAACAATAATGTACACAATTGAATGCGAACAACACGAATGCCGATGATTTTGATTCAAGTCCGACAATTTCGACTTCATGCTAATTCATTTTGCAATTTATTACCTGCTAAATTACCAGGTGAGTTGGCTGTTAGCTATGAGCTCTGTGTTCTGAGCAGTTGTGTGTGTGTGTGTGTGAGCAATGAGTGTTTGTGTGAGTGCATATAGCAAGAATAATAGCACCATAGCTCTGGAGAATAAAAGTGGCAAGCACCGCACCGGGCAACGCCTGCCATTTAGCAACATAACAAGCAGAGCAGCAAAAGCTGACGAAAGCAAAAAAGCCAAAAAACAGAAAAAACTAAAACGAGCAGAAAGAAAAAAATATGCTATAACAAGGATTTGCCGACAACCTTAACCCGAGCCAGTCAACCTGCCAGCCAAGCGTTGTCGATTGCTGCCCAAAACGAGGCCAGAGGTAAAATTTTAGCAAAGCCAAAGCAACCAAAGCAACTAAAGCAGCCAGTCAATACAACAACTAAATGGTCGTTCGTTAAGCAGCAGCAAATCTGTATAGCAAAGCGCATTTCGCTATAAACATGCGCTACGAGTAAAAGGCAGTGAGTTAAGTGTGAGAGTGGCTAGGAAAACTAAGCCTGCCTGCAATGGAAGGCGGCAAAGGCAGCTGCTAGCGCAGAGTTTGTAAAAGCAGCGCGACGACGTTATCTGGCCACTCACTTGCTGGCTTGTGCTTATTTTAAAGCCATATATATTTATGCACACACAGTCAACTATATGTATATGCCATGTCCGATACTCATATTCAAAAGTTTTTCGATTTTCTGCTTGAAAGCCTTTTCCGGAATTTAAATTTGCGCTTACTTAACACAAGAGCAAAAGCAAGAGCAAGAGCCGCGCACGCATCGACAAGCAAAGGCGCCAACGCCAAAACAAACCAAACGCCAAGTGACCGACTGAATTTACGTGCACAAACATGCATTTGCATGTGTAAGCAAGCTACTCGCGCTAAACGACAGTTGAACGGCAGGTATGAATGTATTTACGTATGTATCAGTGGCGGACCTAGCATAAATTGGCTGGGTAAGCCTGTGTATGAGGCATAGCCAATAGCGATTTATGTAATTTCCTTTGCTGTATTATCTGAAAGTCTAATCGCAGTTCTAATATATGTATAATGGATAATATGTACCTGCTTTTGGTCAGCACACCAACAAACCTGGCTCAGTCGAAAATAAAATCAACTTTTTCATTATTAGAATATGAATTATCTACAAAAGCAGAGTAGAATTTTTATTAGAATCATTTGGAAAGAATTCAAGTAAATTGATTACTGACGCCAAAATTATAGAAAAATCTCTGAAACTCACATGAAAGCGGAGGGTTATTTTTAGTTTCCTTCAACCGACTGAAGTCGAATTAGCAAAAGTCTTGAAATGTTTGATTTTATTTTATTTTGATTTTCGTAGCTTTCTAAAGTGGAGTTCTTTTAAATGCCTGATTTCATATTACTCAAAATCAACAGTCGTCAAATATCAAAATCAACGCTTATGAAATGATGCAAGCCGGGCTTTTCGGCGTGTATGAAGCGTCCGCCACTGTATGTATACAAGCAAACCAAATGCACAAAATGCGCTTGCTTCGACGAACAAAAGTGTAGGCTTCGTTAAGCTACATCCGCTTTAGTTGCAGTTACAAATATACCTACATATATTTATATGCTTACGTATATGGATATGTGCACATGTACCCTGCAAAAATCATTGGATTATATCAGCCATTTCGTGGTAGGTTGGAGTACTTTCAAAGTGATCATCAACATAGACCCAAGCAGGCGACTCGTTTATCTGCATCGGCTACGAAAACCGAATATGTATCACGATAACGAAGAAGCAAGTGCATAAATGCGTATGTACTCGTATGTACATATGCATGCTCATTTGAAGGTGCACGATTTAGTAATAAAGAGACATTGAAACATGACACAGCTTGTTGGTGAATGCGCTAGAAAATTTTTTTTTTTTTTTTTTTTTTTTTTTTTTTAAGAAAATCATATATAATGCTAATAATGAAATTGAATTGGCAGTCGTTCAAATCCTTTCAGAGATTATTAAATTTCATTAATTTTAGTACCTACTCCATGAATTGGTCCAATGTAGGTACCCCTTGGATTACTCGGGTGTCATGCGGAAATCGGATTTTGTGATCCCTGCCTAGGACATCGCCATGTTAAATGGACCATATTTTTCATATGGTCCACAGTGAGTACTCTGTACACGCATGCATGGAACACTCGGCTTTTTTGCAGGGTATTCGTGCATGCACATATGTAAAGCGTCTTTACTGATTTTGCTTGCTTGTAAGGCAGAGTTTTTTTTTGTTCTTAAAATTAATTTCTTTCGTTTTTTTGTCGTTGGCGTTGTTTTTGCTGTTATTTTCCGCTGCTGCAATTGCATTGTCGACAGGTCAGCCAAAGCTTTACCTGCCTACCGGTCTATATGATTATTCCATTTTCATTCTGCTTGCTTTTTTTTAGCTGTGAAATGTTACTTTTTTCTTTTGCTGCCAATTTGCTTGTTGTTGTTGTTGTTATTGTTCCTATTTTCACACTGTTTTTGTTCTCCTTTTGCAATGCTTGAAGAAGGCGTACATACATAATGAATAGCAGTGATTTAAGCTCAGGTATGTGATAAATTTTGTTAATGTGGCCTTCTCACACGTACTACTCATGAACATACATACACAGGTAAATGTCTGCATGTGCAGAAAGCGACTAAACGTGAACAAACGTGCACAAACGCAAAGTTTTTCATGCTTAAAATTTCTGCATGTGACGCCCAAAAGTACACCTCGGCATTTAATAAATGTGAGTATGAGAGCACATGCTGTGTGGCGTATTGCAGCAAAAAGAGTTGAGAGTGAGAGGCGAATGCTACGAGTGCGACGAGTGTTAGTGACAACTTGCGACGATATGATCAAACCCTGTAGGGAAAATCTCTAGTTCCGAACTAGGTCGCTTCTAGTGCATTTTTCGACACTACTAGTGCGAGCTAAATCTCTTTTGTATGTTATCAACTGGCGAATTTAACACGGCGATGTCCTAGGCGGTGTCAATTTTCACCCTCTGCACTACATTTTCGATAGTTCCGAACTAGTACTAAATTATACAGTTTACACTAGTTCGTTTATTGGCACATTTTCGATAGTTCTGAACTAGCTACAAGTATCTACAAATTCTACAGTTTTACATCTGCCGCTTAAGTGTAGCCTTTGACACACTTCATGCAAGTGGCGCGATGGCCGACTGGCTAACGCATGTGCCTTTCAATCTGAGGGGCGCGGGTTCGAATCCTCTCTGTGTCAAGGTGGATGATAATTTTTTTTTTTTAACTAATTATTTTTTTTTATTTATTTATTTAATAAAAATTTACAATAATATTTAAAAAGTAATAAAATAAAAAAAATTTAAAATAATCCTGAGGGATCGGAAAAGCATAATTAGGGGAACATTTCATTTCATACAAGTTAATATGCAAATAGAAACCTCTTTATATAAAACGCTTCACTAAACATCTGAGAATTGCAGAAATATACAAAGCCGACGGAAATTGAACGAACGAAAAATTGTCATAGAATTTTTGTCACTTCGAAATTGCATACAAATCAAAGTGTGTCTTATAATGGTTACTCAATTCACTCCTCCTGAACTGGTCGGGGTCTAACTACAATTGATCTAGTTCCCTTTTGACACCTTTTCGCTAGTTCGGAACTAGAAATTTTGCTCACTAGTTATTGAGTTCCCTGCAGGGAATGTTTCTGCGTTTGCTTTTGTGGGAATGCGTGTGTACATATGAAATACTTTGGTGGCTTAGTGGAATTGTGTTAGATTAGCTGGCAAGTTAGTCGGTGAATCATTTTTTGTTGTGCACCGAGCGTTATAAAAACTGCACTTTTTTTGTTAAGGAAAAGAAAATTTCTTTTAAATGATAAAATGATTTGATTGCAGAAATTACATACAAGAAATTTTTTTATTTAGGATTTTTGAAATCAACGTAGAAGATCGTATTTTCATAGTCAAATTGGGTTAGATTAGACCAGGTTGAGATGGTTACTTCCACAGTATAAATTCAGAGGCACACGTAGGCCGATGAAACGCTGTAGTAAATACCAAAGAGCATTACTAACGTTCAAAAACATTAAGAGCCTTTTCAAAATTAATTATTGACTCATTAAGCTAAACTAAGGCATATGCTGAATGAAGTGCAGAATATCCGATAACTTTGTGGGCTCTAGCTCTGCGTGACATTCGAAGAAATGCCTAGTTAACAGAGATATGTGGTTATCGACAGCATAGGATACTCTCTATTCTTCTTCGTCCCTGTAACTATGACAGAAATCGCATTTGTGATCTTACGTATATCGTGGATTCCCATGAGACCCGTTACGGAACACAACGGTCAGCAGAGAGAAGCTTTCCGGTTTTATAGTAACGATCCCGATCTGTCTTCATGCAGTTTATGTCAGATTTGCCTGAAAATCACATAAGCTGAAGTGAAAACACAACCACTGCTTAATGGAGTTCAAAAATTGAAAATGGAACCAAAATTATTTCTGCGATAAGAGGAGTATTAAAGTTGATTTTAGTGGGCTTCCTCGGTTATTGTTCTCTATTAATTGTTTGTTTTTTTGTGTCCGAGCACCATTGACTCCAATTAGCGCCATTTCAATACCACGACCCGTTAAAAAACCAGTGAAAAGTAAAAAGTAAGGGAGAATAAGCAGTTCGGAAACCAGGGCAGGTATCGCGCTTTATATCTATTGCATCTTATTTTATGAAGGCCACAGACTTCTGTAGAGCCTGCAGGCCTGCAACCGTCTCCATCTAGTTTTAGCCTCCTCGAACCACTGCCGACAGATTCTGCCCTTGATGAAACCCAGGCGCGCAAAAACCTCCTCCACCTCTGCGATATCAGGATGCAAGCCCTGTGTGGCCAGCTCATCAGCCATTTCGTTTCACCGATTATCGCGGCGCGCCGGCACCTAATCAGGGATACGTTGTGTCGACCTCCCAAGCCTATGACCCAGTCTCTGCATTGCCTAACGAGGATTGATGACACCGTTGAAGATGCTAGAGACTATCCGAGCAAATTCCTATACTCTTTTCGGCACCGGCACTTTTCGTTGCAGTAGAGCCTTACTTAAGGCTTCGGTTTGGAAAACGCTTGCTGTGTCCGGAAGCCTAATGATATGGAAGTGTCCAGCTGAGTTGCGAAGATGCCTGCTCCTACTCCACGTGTCATCTTTGACCCGTCTGTTAAAACTAAAACATCGAGTTTCTGCGCAAGCTTCACATCTCCCCAGTCTTTCCCAGATGGAAAGACAATCTCATTGTTTGCAACGAAGATTGTTTAACTGAATGGTCGGAAACTCCTGCATGATGGTTTATTCACACTCACAAATAATTTTGCAGACCTCATTATTATTTTAGCATAAATATAATTTCTCCTTATTCCGTTATTGTTATAGGATTAACAATGGATCTTAAATTTTCGCTGTGTTGCTAACATAATAACTATTTTCTGCTTCGTTTACTTCTTCTGCAGTCTTCTCACCAAATGGCTCGCAATACTACATACATACTTCTGTGCACAAATCACCATAAATGTGTATAGGTGTGAGCTGCTTAATAGTGTTAAGTGGGTTTAAGATGTCCGAATAAAGCATTATTCATTCAGCCATAACGAAAAATTGTTGTCGGATAATTAAAAAAGAAAATCTGCATTAGCGTTTTCTTACAATTCGCCGCTTGAATGGATAAAACAAAGAATGAAAGGAAAAAGAAAGAAAAGCAAGAAAGCGAAGCAAGAATTTAAAACTTAGTTTGTCTTTTTTTACTTTCCGCGCTCTTTTAACGAATTTTTGCATTCTTTAACGGCAAACAACAACAAAAAGTGCCATCCAAAAGCATTCAAAACGTGCCAGCAATCACTTGGAAAACTTGGAAAAAAATGAACGAATCAGCGGGAAGAAGAATGCGGTTGGTGACGGTGTGGATAGTGTTGGTGATTCGAATAGTAGCTGGTGTTTTCGTGCCTTCCTTCCTTCCTTTTTTGTTCGTTAGTTTTGCGCTTCAAGTGGCCGACTGGCTGACTGGCTGACCCTTATCATGTTGACCGTAAAACGACATTTTGCATAAATATCTACGCTTTAGCAAAATTAATTTTTTTTCGGCTTGTTTATTTTTATTTATTTTTTCTTTCTATTTGCTTAAACCTTTCTTATCTCCAATTTTGTTGTTTTCAAGCTCTTTTGTTAGCACAAAGTGGTTATATACTTTGTTTGTCTGCAAGCAATTTCTGGTCATTTGTGGCGATTATAACAATTCAGGAAATCGCCGAGATTGAAAGAGCAAAATCGCAAAAGCGCAACGGACAATGAAGAAAAAGCGAAAGGCAAATTTGAAGTAATTGTTTGTAATATATTTTTTTAACACAAAATATACAAATGCCCGCTGTGGTGCAGTGGGTAGAGTGCTCGCCTGCTATGCCAGAGGTCTCGGGTTCAAACCGCAGTCCGACAAAACACACAAAAAAATTTCTAATTAGTAAAAATCCAATTATTGGTTTTTTTAAGAGCAGCGGTCACCTCTCGGCAGTGGGCGGCATACCCTCCGAGAGTATTTCTGGCATGAAAAAGCCCCTCACAAAAAATGCATTCGCCGTTCGGAGCCGGCATAAAACACCTCGAATTGGGAGAGAAACTCGGCCATAAAACTCGTCAGAGATATAATAGCGCCATTGTATTATTATTATTACACAAATAAACTGCAAATGCTTGAAAATTGCTTGCTGCTCTGCGCCGATAAAATGTAGAGTAAAAACAAGTAAGGAAGCCTAAGTTCGAGTGGAATCGAACATTAGATACTCAGCTGTATGCTTTCATTGTTTGTTTGCGTTTGATGGAAACACAGCGTATCTTATATAAAGCGAGTGCTGCATAAAGTGGGCGTAGCCACGCCCATTTTCTAAATTTTTGTCAGTCATCCAACTAAGCTTATGAATATTATTCTTTGTGCAAAATTTCATCCCTTTAAGAGTTACAAAGATGTCACGTGAGAAATTCCAAAGGGGGTTCCAGAAATATCTTTGTTAAAAAGTAGGCGTGGTCATAAACCGATTTCAATAAATTTTTGCGTGTCTATTACCACAAGTTATAAAAGTGTATAAACCAAGTTTCGTCATAATATCTCAATTATTTGTCGAGTTATGGGCTCCGAAATCTCGTTGATTTCTTTGTCTAAAAAGGGGCGGTGCCACGCCCATTTTCCAAAATTATTGTGTTTTTCGTTTTATGTCCGCAGTTGGACTCCTGCTATAAAAGTTCAATGATATATCTTTATATTTGACAGAGATATCGCTTAAAATGTTTTTATAAGGCACTTTATAATACCCATATTTAAAAGTGGGCGTGGTCGTCAACCGATTTCTCTAAAATTCTTAACATGTATTACCACAAGTAATAAAAGTGTACACACCAAGTTTCGTCATTATATATCAATTATTTGTCGAGTTATGGGCTCAGAAATCTCGTATATTCCAGCTTCTAAAAAGAGGCGGTGCCACGCCCATTTTCCAAAATTTTTACGGTTTTTGTCTTATGTTCGTAGTTAGACTCCTGCCATAAAATTTTAATGATATATCTTTATATTTGACAGAGATATCGCTTAAAATGTTTTTATTAGTCACTTTATAAGACCCATATATAAAAGTGGGCGTGCTCGTCAACCGATTTTGGAAATTTTTCGTCCAAACATTTGCCTAAGTACATATATCACGCGTACTAAATTTCATTGATATATCTTCAATGGTTTCTGAGTTATGACTCATAAAACTTTCAATATTTGCCCCTTAATAAGTGGGCGTGGCACCGCCCATTTTCCTAAATTTTTGTGCTTTTTGTTTTATGTACATAGCTGGACTCATGCCACAAAATTTCAGTGATAGATCTTTATATTTGACAGAGATATCGCTTAAAATGTTTTTATTAGGCCCCTTTATAGTTCCCATATATAAAAGTGGGCGTGGCCGTCAACCGATTTTGGCAATTTTCCGTCAAAACATTTGTTTAAGTAAGTAAATCACGCATACCAATTTTAATCGATATATCTTCAACAGTTTTTGAGTTATGACTCATAAAGCTTTCAATGTTTGCTCCTTAATAAGTGGGCGTGGCACCGCCCATTTTCTAAAATTCCATCAAATTTCTTCTTAGGGGCCTGAGCTCAACACGTGGGTAAAATTTCATCACTCTAGCTATATTAGTGGCTGAGATACCAGATTTCCGATTTTTTCTATATAGGAAAAGTGGGCGTGGTCATGGTCCGATTTCGCCCATTTTCAATACCAACCGTCCCAGTATCGATACCAACTTGCATTTCAAATTTCATCAAAATATCTAAATTTTTGCGCGAGTTAGAGTGTTTACAGACGGACGGACGGACAGACGGACAGACGGACAGACGGACGGACGGACGGACGGACGGACGGACGGACATGGCTCAATCGATTTCTCTTTTCACCCTGATCATTTTGATATATATAAGTTTATATCTATCTCGATTATTTCATTCTGTTACAATCCACCGTTATGTGATTAAAACTATAATACTCTGTGTACTAGTACAGCTGAGTATAACAAGGAAATGTAAGATATATTAAGTAAATATAATAAAGAGCATCGGTTTCAGTGGAATATTACGGTCTATGTAAGCATAAATTTCATAAATATTTTTTTGTTTTTTTTTTTTGTTTTTTTCTTATTGTTTTTGCCGAATAACTTTTGCTTTATTACTTATGCTTTTGCTGTATTATTATTTGTTAAATAAGTAAATAAAGTAACAATATCAAAGCATAATTTTTTTTTTGTTTTGAATCCGCAAGCATTTCTAGCTCTGCTTTCTGCTGCTGTTGTTGATTCTGCATCACTAAATTCGACTTTTTCATTTTCATGGAATTTCTTTATGCAGCAAATATTTTTGTTAACTCAGCAGAATTTAATATAAAAAACTTTATAAACAAAAAATATTATGTTTGTTGAACAAGTCGAGAATGTTGGATAAATGCATGTTTTTCACACAAGGCCCACTTTCTATGCCAGAAATACAAAGCTTATTATTTGTAAACTTATTTATGATTTCGAAACTCAATACATTTAGGAAACGCGCGAAATTTTAGTGAGAGTGTTGATGAACAGTAATTTTCACTGCAACACTGCCTACGTCAACTACCATCTCTTAAAAGATTACTGTGAAAGTTTGAGCAACATGCGAAATTTAGTTTGTGTCTTTGCTTTGTTACCGTAGATCGAACTTGAATCCATCACAGCATACCAGAAACCAAGAAACAATCAAAATAGTGGGTTTCTCCGGATGCACGTGCACCAAAGAAGGGCAAAGTGACTTTGTTGGTGGTTATAAGATTCGGGCCAAAGTTTTTTTTTTGGCATGCACGAGATATCATTCACATCGATTATCTTGTAAAGGGTGAAAAAATTATCGGCGAATATTACTCAGAGCTACTGGATAGATTCGATCTTCATTTGAACCAAAAACCTAGAAGAATTTTGCTTTCATCATGATAATGGACGATCGCACACGTGGCTTCTCACCATGGCAAAAGTTTAGGAATTACTACCTCACCCATCATATTCTCCAGAATTAATCCACTCTGATTATTTCCGATTAGCAAACCTGGGTGGTTAGAGATTTGGGTGAAATGTAGAAGTCATCACTGAAGCAAATGCCTATTTTGAGAGTCTTTATTTTGGTTTTAATTTTATTTTAATTCGGGTTATTAGGACTTAAACTTGAAGCAACTTAAAACGCTTTGGCTACACATAATTTTTAGTTCAGACCACTTGCACTTTAAATGTCGTATGTACGCGTTTGCTTTATAATTTCATTTAGAGGTCATTACGAAACATTGAACCTCATCAGCAAAGCTCAAATAAAAATTTGTCACACGCACACACATACATGCTAATAGAAAATAGAAACAAAATAGGTATATGGTACACAGAAAAAAAAAGCGCAAAAATACATGCACATTTATGTGTGTATAAATTCAAAAAAATAGTTGAAAAAAAAAATCGAAAAAAAAATCATTGCAATTCACATCCTACTAAAAGCTGCTTGCTTCATCGCAGCCAGAAAATATTACACTTTTTTTCATCCAACTAATATTTTTCAGCACATTCAGTAGTCTATTCAAACAAAATTGTGGTGGTACATTTAACCGCTGCCACAAAAGAGCCTTGAAAATGATGAATACACATGGTTTTTGGGTCGCCATGTACGCAAATTTGTATGTGTTTGCAAACAAATATGTATGTGTATGTGTATATGTAAATTATAAAATGTATGTTTATGAAAATTTCTCATTTTTTTATTATGTTAAATATAAGGCTCCTGCATACATATATATATACATACATATGAGTGTGTATTTCCACGCTTTAAAATTTATTTGTTAGCCTTGTGATCGCCGCGTGAAATGGGCGTTTGTGGTTTACTTTTAAAAGTAAATGAAAAGGCATAAAAAGCAAGAAATACATACATAATTATATAGGCATTTCTGCTGATGTGCTGTAAATAGCGCGTTGCTAAATAAAATAATTAAATGCGTTTCTCATTTAAAGTGCCTTAAGACAAGCAGTGCAGTTCGTTAGCAATAAAACTAAAGTAAGTTAACTATTGACCTGTCAGCACATCGGTCTTATTGAACGAGCTTTGCGCAATAATCCAGTCACTTTGTTAGACAATTTTCCTTTTAATTTTGAATTATAGATGCAACTGGGTATAAAAAGAAAAACAAATAAAAATGGACACTGAAATATAAAAAACATTCTTTTTATATGTAAGTAAACAGACCCGCCAGCCTGGCTGCTCACAGCAAACCACAAGCAACACATCATTGTATAGCTTTATACACATCAAAATATACCTATGTATGTACATTAGATTGGTCATCAAATGTGTAGAAACAAATTTCATAGCGCACTTACTCAACCTCACCCCATAGGTCGACGTTAATATAGTCGAAGATATCATACTCAAATAAATGTTGGTATAAATTTTAAACTTTTTGGTTCGATATATAGGACACGACCGAAAAATTATTAAAATTTAAACTTTGAAAAGTTTGAAAGATTTTTAAACTTTTAAGGTTTAGATTTTATTCCAAATTAAAATTTATTTTAAGACTTTCAAAAGTTTAAAATTTAAACCTTTTTTTGGTTTAAATTAAAAAAAAAAATCCTCTTCATGCTTTTTCCTATCCCCTTTTCCTCCTTTTCTTTCACATTTTGTGTTTTCCTATCCTCTTCTTCTCCTTTTCTTCGTTCTTCATTTTATCTCTTTCCATAATTATTTTTTGTTTGTTTGTTTCTCCATTCAAACAGCGCCACATAGTCATTCATTCAAATTGTCTAATAACTATAAATGAGCTTTTTATATTGTTCATTTCTCGAAAAAGCAAGTTGGAATTTCAAATCAAAAATTAAAATTTTTTTGTTGAAACCAAATTTTACGACCAATGAAAGTTTAAAATTTAAACCTTAAAAGTTTAAATGAGAAAAAGTGTAAGATTTAAACCAAAAAAGTATGAAATTTATTCTAAAAAATACTGTGAAATATTTGAACTTTTGTAAGTTTGAATTTTAAACAAAAAAGGAATAAGAAACTTTTAAACTTTCGAAGGTTCAAAATTTAACCCAAAAAAAGTTTTAAATTTCTTTCAAACCGAATCACAGTTTAAAAAATATTCCAATATTTATAACAGTGCACATGTAAATTTGTGTCCCAATCGGAAACTTTTTAGAAGTGTCACGGAGGGGTAAAATAAAATTTAATTTTCGTATATCGCTAATATTGCATTCAAGCTTATCAAATATAAATTTTGTTCCCGATCGAAGACAGTTAGGGGGTGTCGTACAGAAGTTCCATATGGTTACCTGAAATTGGACCCACGTCCTACACTCCTTAACCGTCTCTGAACGGGACGAAAATTTATATGCGGTATCTCTGACCATACTTTAACCAATTTTGGGGGTTGAGACTGAAAAAAAAAAATTGTTTTTAAGGACCTTCCTAATGTTCATATGTAAGTTTATGTATATGCCTCCATTATGCTTTTGCGGACAACACCAATGTCAAAGTGAATACTGTTGGTCGGTTCAATGGTGCGTGTAAATATAATTGAAAGCATTCAGCTTTTCACACGCTTTTTATGCATGCTACACACTCACACACACACACACACACACGCATGCAAGCACGCACAAAATATTTATAATAAATTGATTTTCTTTCGCAGCATGAAAACATGCTTTAATGTTTCGCTACAAATTTCTTTACTAGAAAGATAACTTTTGAATGGTTTGCGAGCTGAAAAAAATTTTATATTATATTTATATACACAGTAAAAATTTTAGTTTAATTTTAATAAAATTTTGGTATTTATATATAACAATGCCAAAAAGTATAAAATTAAAAGCATTCTGGTTTAAAAAAAGAAGAGAATTTGAGAGACAGAAATTATTCTTGGTGTCAAATTAATATTTTTTTTAGAATTAAATCAAAACCAAATTTTGATTATTTTCAGAATATTTTTGGTATTAAAAATAGTTGAAATGGTACAAGATCAATCCGAAAATTGGAATAACTTTTATACTTTTTTGGATTTAAAAATAAACCCCCATAAAATTTCCAGTGGATATACCGCAAATAACCCATTATCCCAAAGATTGATGAGAAATTGAATAACGTTAGCATTAAGGGTATCCATTTAACCTTATAAATGCCTCGTAAAGTGTGTAAACTTGTAAATTTATAAAGTTTGTAAACGAACTGTCAAATTTTGTATGGAAAATCATTTACGCATGGTTGAGAAATTTACGCGCACATTTCAGTGTGTAAACGCTGTAAACTCGAAAAAAGCAACCTTGCGCAACAGAAACCTCTAGCATCAGTAAGTCATTTACAAAAATTTCCTTGCAAAGTCGTTTTAATTTGGATTTCTCACTTATTTTTGGCATATTTTAATATATGTCTTTAATATATGTAGATATAGTTTTAAATAAATTTTGACAATAGCACAGCTGATAAGTTTACGAAAAAAAATTATTAGGTGCGTTCATATAACAGTGTGTTTTTAATTTGTTTTGCATACAGTTTGTATGTAGCCTTGAAACTTATGGCGTTTTCTTTTCTACGAAAAAATGTTGCCCTCCTATATCCCAATTATCAAATTACGTATCCTGACTTTCTATAAAATGGCTGAATTCGTAGATAAGGGTGCCCTCTTACTTAGTTAGAGGTCAATATTTGGTAAAAGGACCAGACAAACTTACAAAATGGCTAAGAAAATCAAAAAGGGCAACATTATTTCGAGAAAAGAAAACGCCATTACATACATATTTAGTCCCTTACTTCGAAACTGCATATTTCACAGCTATGAAATTTTTGGGGGTTGATGCATGTTATAATAAATTGTTGATTTTCATAAAAAAGCTGAAATCGATCATTTTGTTGGGTACACCTTTATGGCAGTTAGGACTCGATATACATATGTATATACATATTGTCAACTTTTACACCAATATTTTGGAGATGTCCATGGAAATTTCAGCACCGTCGCGGTTCTTGCAATGATACTGCAAGAGAGACCTTCAACTGCCTTATACCTGTAAAAATAAAGCAAAATTTACCCTCAGCTATTTTATTAATTTCCTGCATTACTTACTTGATTCAATTATTTCATCAGGCGTGAAAAATTCGGGCCATTCATTTTATTTACTCCTTCTCATTGCACTTTTAGAAACATTTTGTTTATTTATTTTGACTTTTTTTTGATAATTTCTTTTTAATACTTTTTTTGGTGTTGATTTCAAACTTTGATGGTAATATAATTGAGAAAGAGAAATTTTTTTATACTTTTCAATATTTGTTTTTAAACCATAAATGATTAAACTTCTTTAGAGAGAATTTTAATACTTTTCAAGGCTTTATTTTGAAACTATTTTGGAATAAATAAAATTGTAAAACTTCTCATAGTTTCAAAATAAGACTTTTTGGCATTAAAATTCAAATTTAATTCCAAGAATGATTAAACTAAGTACCAAATGATATTCGAAATAAACTATAATTTTCTACTGTGTATTTATAATACGACGCATATCACACACATTATTATTATATGTAGTTTTCACTATTTTTTCTAGTTTTTTTTTTTTGTGTTAAATTACCTGTAGTAAATCGCGCAATGAACACAGTGTTTATTTTAATAAAAAAAATTATTATTTTTTATATGAAAGATAAACACATAAATCATATTTTCGCAGAATCCTTTATGTGTATTGTGTATTTGTACTTATGTGAAGAAAAAATATCAATAAACGTACATTTGCCTGCCCCGCAGTTATTGACTTGACATGCAAATTTATGTATACAATCTAAAATGAGAATCTTTATGTATGTTTTTTTAATAATGAAAAAGGCTGGCAGTTGGGCATTTCATTACATAAAATCAGGTCCATACAAATATCGACTTGTCAGCGCTTTTTATTTTTTTTTTTCTCTTTTTAACATTGAATTGTACGTGAGGCATTGAAAAGCCATTGCGTGTAATGAAACTTGGCTTATTTGTACATAGTAAGTATTATCTGCGTGAAAAGTTAATATGCTCACGCAAACATAATTTTGTATGCATGCGTAAGCAAAGCAATGCTATAGAAGTTATACAAATATACATCCGTGTTTGCACATGCTCTCAAAGGTAGGCGTATAAAAGGTGTGGGCGCATTGCAGGTTACTCATACGCTCCGTAGGCCGTCTCGCCTCATAAGGACCAAAAAAGTCCACCGTACGTATGATGTCTTTCTGGAAAAATAACTTGCAGCATATTATAACATCGAAAATGAAATAATTAGCCGACAGCTCATCGTTTGCCTCCACAGGAAAATCAAAATTCAAAAAACGTGTAGAATCACAACCCTAATATCCTTATGTATTACCTAAAATCCCCTTCAGATAATAACCACAACAATCACAACAATCTATCAAACATAAAATGCGGTACATTCTTCATATTAGAGTTTAATTCAAAAGCATAAAATGCGGTACTTTCACCATATTAGAGTTTAATTCAAAAGCAATTTTGAACTAAAATGAAAGCGATTTGTTAAAATGCTGTAAAAACAAATTTAGCGTTAAATTTAGGGCACGTAAAAAATGGAAACCGCACATTCGAAGCTAATATAGCTAATCAAGAACACTTTACACATGTTTAAACGTTTGCACACATTCATATACTCGCATGTAAAAAAAAATTGAAAATTTCGTATTTCAACAGAAAACCCTCATTTTCTATGTATTATTACTATTTCTAAGAAAATGTTATGTATACGCATATATACATATACAAATAAAGTTGTAGATGTTGTAGCATTTGGAATTTCTCTACATACACAATTTGTTGATTGCAAACATCTTCACGCCCATTTATGCGCTTCTTCGAAAAGAGCATTTGTAGGTATTTTATTTGTGCTTATAAATGCAAATTCGATAGTAAATTTACTTTTTATTTAACTGACCTTTTGCTGGGTTCAATGGCTTTGTTATAATTTTACTTTGTTTTATTTTATTTTATTTAATTTTATTTTTTTTTTCCTTTATTTGACTTTATTTTATTTTATTTCATTTTATTTTATTTTATTTTATTTTATTTTATTTTATTTTATTTTATTTTATTTTATTTTATTTTATTTTATTTTATTTTATTTTATTTTATTTTATTTTATTTTATTTTATTGCATTTTTCTTTTTAATTGTTTTTAGTATAAAATTCAAGGTAAAAATGTGACTTTAGCACTGCCTTCACACTCAAGCTGCCAGCTAAATGTACAACAGCAAGAAATTGCACACAAAAATATTTATTCGCAAGATTTCCATCTCCATTTAGCATATGCATATCCATCGACATTCCCACATCCTCACCTTCACACGTAAATAATTTTTTAGCAGCTCAGCACGTGCATTTGAATTTATGTGCAATTTTGGTTTTGTGTGTGCTTGAATGAAAATTTTGTCTCTTTTTTTTTATTCAGCAAAGAAAACTGCTCATCACTTGCCAACGGCTGACTATCTCTGGCAAATGATAGAGAGAGCGATGGCGATAGCGATAGCCCCCGTGTCAGTCAGCCTGACTTGGCAACACAAAAGCGTGTAAATAATATATCAACAAACAACCATTTCTATTTACCGTTATTCATACGAGCATTTCCATTTATATTCATATTTATATTTCTATGTCTGTTTTTTATTTTCATCTTCATTTACTCATTTCTTATTCATAACAGTCTGAGAAGCTGTGCTCGTTGCCAGCCTTTCAACTCTTCGGCAATTTTTCAGTTAGGTACTTTGCATGTGCACCCCTACATACATACGTGTGTATGTTTGTGTATTGCTTTACTTCTTTGCTTCAATTTCGTTCATTTTGTTTTCCAATTTTTATTTTCCTTTTTTTGTTTTCTTATTTTTTTTTTGCCCTGCCTTTTCATTTCTTTTTCAAAGGTATGCATTTGTTTGCCCTGGCATACGTTCTCATTTGCATTTGAATGAGTATTGTGTGTGCATTCACCAAAGGTCACCAAAACGTGTTGAGGGCGCAGTTGTTGCTTCTGTTTCAGTTGCATTCAAGTTTGAATTTTTCTTTTTTTTCAAACATTTCAATTTTAGTAATTCGATATAAGAGTAGTACAATTTTTGTTTCTACGTTTTCATTTTAATTCAGTGTCGATCTGTAGCAGAGATGTTAAGTAATGCAGTACTTTGTGACTGCGCAGTCTTTTGATTGGGGTCAAAATGACTGCTATTCATTTTTTGTCAGTCATGACTGGGAATTAAAAAAGTAAGCCTTCATTCTGACTGGTAAATTTTAACTGTGCAGTCACCTGGCTGCAATCCACCCCGTTACTGCAATCATTTGATTGCAATCATGAAATGATTGCAGCTACAGTCTTTTGCCATTCTTCTCATAGGGGGTCAGAATTTTTCAAATCAGCACAAAAAATTTTTTTTTCTTTGATTTTTATGATTCGCGTCTTAATAGATAGCTCTCCGTGTCAAGAATTAGTTCCCGAAATATTTTTGCAAAATGAACATTTTTGCAATAGTTATTCGCCAAGAAAGTTTTACATCTTCTTTAAAAAAAATTATTGTTAATCGACGGTACAATTAAATTTAATGCGAAGTACGCCAAATGTTAGGTAATTATGTATATTTTAAAATAGTTTTTGAAAAAAATTAAAAAAAAAATTTTCTGCATCCTTTTTAAGGATAATTGTTGTTATCAATGTTCTCCGCCTAGGAAAAATTCGGAAAAAATATTGTAGATGTAATGATGCATCGTAAGCTGAATTCCGAAGAAAAAAAGATGGGGACTCTTACCGTTTAAATGCAAAATGCGATTGAACGATTCCCCTCTTCAGCCTAGTAACATTACACTACTCTAAAATTATTAATTTGAAATAATTCCAAGAGATTCAGTTATAGGGGAGTTGGTCCGGTCTTCCTGATCTCAAAAATTGTTTTCTTTATATTTTGTATGGTTAGTTTTCGAGATAACGGTAAATTTTTGCAGTTTTGGGTATCACTACATTCAAACCTATTTTTCGCTAAGGTTGCAAGTGCGATAACCGCAAGCAGTACCTTGTTAGAAACATAATTAAAATACGCTTCTAACGACATGCAACTTGCAGTGATTGAACAAACCCTTGCTCGTCAAAATCAGAATTTTGTTGGATTTTCTGATTCATTTTTTTATTCAAATATTTATCGTTTTTATAAAAAGGATTATGCACAGTATACACAGTAGATTCTCTACATTACAAAGTTTTGGCAACGGTTGGTATGAACGAGTGGTACGATCGAGTTCCAACTATGGTCACAGTTGATAGTAAGTAGATCGTAAAAGGATAAATGAAAATGTAAAAAAGTGGTAGGTAATTAAATGCTCACTAAATCGAAAGGAATGCTTTAAGAACTCGTTTCTAGTAAACCATGACCATAGTTGGAACTCCATCATACCACTCGTTCATACCAACCGTTGCCAAAACTTTGTAATGTAGAGAATCTACTGTGTATACTGTGCATAATCCTTTTTATAAAAACGATAAATATTTGAATAAAAAAAATGAATCAGAAAAACCAACAAAATTCTGATTTTGACGAGAAGGGTTTGCTCAATCACTGCAAGTTGCATGTCGTTAGAAGCGTATTTTAGTTATGTTTCTAACAAGGTACTGCTTGAGATTATCGCACTTGCAACCTTAGCGAAAAATAGGTTTGAATGTAGTGATACCCAAAACTGCAAAAATTTACCGTTATCTCGAAAACTAACCATACAAAATATAAAGAAAACAATTTTTGAGATCAGGAAGACCGGACCAACTCCCCTATAACTGAATCTCTTGGAATTATTTCAAATTAATAATTTTAGAGTAGTGTAATGTTACTAGGCTGAAGAGGGGAATCGTTCAATCGCATTTTGCATTTAAACGGTAAGAGTCCCCATCTTTTTTTCTTCGGAATTCAGCTTACGATGCATCATTACATCTACAATATTTTTTCCGAATTTTTCCTAGGCGGAGAACATTGATAACAACAATTATCCTTAAAAAGGATACAGAAAATTTTTTTTTTAATTTTTTTCAAAAACTATTTTAAAATATACATAATTACCTAACATTTGGCGTACTTCGCGTTAAATTTAATTGTACCGTCGATTAACAATAATTTTTTTTAAAGAGTTGATGTAAAACTTTCTTGGCGAATATCTTTCTAGCTTAGCTCCAACATAAATGCACTCTAATAAATATGGTGCCCTCGAATATGATATGCATATGTATGTATTAGTCCTCCCTCCTGCCATTGTTGGTGATGAATAGTAGATAAATCAGCGAGCTTTGGTATGCACCGCTATGGCGCGACATGCCAAATGAAATAGCTGGAAGATTTGAAGTTGTTCAAGCCTCCTTCACGCTGTGCTAAGTGTAAAGGAATTGAATACGAAGGAACAACTTGGAGACGGTTTTCATCTAACTTTAGTGTCAAATATAGCTCCATTGATAGGAAATATTGTTAATACAATAACTTGTCGTACTCCTACGGACCTTTTTTAGAAAATGATTGAATCCATATTCTTATAATGATTTGGCGTTATTTACGAAAATCAAAACAATTAACACAATTTTAACCTAATCAGGCAACCTGGCTCCTCATCCGCAGTACTTGCTAAGGTGTCGAAAAACAACGTCCACAATCCTGAACTTTTAAAAGTTAATTGCACAGCATAGTTTTTCACTCTAAATGCCACTGGCGGTGTGGATTATGCCCAAACCTAATTGCGTTGAACGCAACTTCTTTGCTAAATTTCATACTACAAGTGCCCATTGTCCCCATTGTCAGGGTCTCCTGAGAAAAAAATCTTTGTAGAATGGACCACATATAAAAGACCACAGGAAGCGAAAAACTTATATATCTCGGAACGTTAAATGTGTTTTATTTGCGGTTCTACGGCATCGATCGAAATACTTCTTTCGCAAAAGGTTAATGTTTTTTGACGACGTTTAACATACCGGCAAAAAAAAGTTACATTAAAGTGGT
Organism: Urophora cardui; assembly: GCA_960531455.1. Taxonomy (NCBI): domain Eukaryota; kingdom Metazoa; phylum Arthropoda; class Insecta; order Diptera; family Tephritidae; genus Urophora; species Urophora cardui. The sequence continues at coordinate 29,329,039 of OY482673.1, forward strand.
ATAAACTATGTACTGGGTGGAAGTTACCCCAATGGCGCACAACACAGGGTTAGTACAATTATAAAGTAGGGACCCTCCATAAAACCGAAGATATGAAAAATTTAGTATTAGCGACATTTACGCGGTCCAAAAAAAAATTTTCCGGAAATGTTTTCGAAAAAGAGATCATATGGGGGCGAACTTTTTTTCTCGATACGCTCTAGTGTACATATCGCTAGCTTAGAGTGCAAATTGCGTAAGTCCTTTTTTTCAAACTTTGTAGGACAGATAAAAACAAAAAATAAAAAAAATTTCGAAATGAAAAAAAAATGTTCTGTTCATGTAAATATTTTGGACTTACACAATTTTCTTCGCTTTTTCGACTTACACAATTTGCGTATCACTGAATAACAACGAGTAGAAATATGACAAGAGTCACCGACTTGTTTAGCGCGGTGCGTATTTGATTTTTCTAGCGTTGTACATAAAAATACACTTTTTCATAAAAATGGACTTACACAGTTTGCACTCTAAGCTAGCGATATGTATTTTAAAGGTTTTATAAACTGAAAATTTTAGCTATATGCAAAATAAATGCTATTACAGCTAAAATACATAGAGAGCATATTTTTGGTACTAGTTTACTAAAGGACTGCTTAAAAAATATCGCCAGTCATCAATGAATGAAAAAAATGAATGGTCAGTCATACTTGCCAAAAATACTGGGGACTTCAAATTTTAAATCATCAGTCAAAAAAAAGACTGAAAGGCTGCATTCAAGACTTCAAGAAAAAGAATGGGACTTCAAGGGCTGAAAGTCACGATCTGTAGGACTAGTGGTCTAGTGTAGGAATCATTCAATGTATTTTAAACATCTTCAGCACTAAGTGATTCCCATGCCTTGACCAGCTAACTTTATTATATCTTAACTTCTTGTACATATTTTCATATTACCCATTTGATTGCTTTCAAAACTACACCACGCTGAACAAGATTTTTTTCAGAAATTTTCAAGTGCTCATTTCGCTTTTTATTGTCTTCTCAAGCGTCCAATTGCTCGTATTTATTTATTTGATTTTTCTGCACTTTCCTTTAATTACTCTGAATTATCTTTTTTTACTTAAAAATCAAGGTCAAACAAAGAAGCGAAACCGCAATGAAAAAGTATATCATATAAATCTTGTTGTAACCCGAAATGCACTTCCCCCGCTTTTTAATTTTCCTCTGTACCATTTGCATTTTCCTTACATCATCTTCCTTACGTTCATTCCCTTTCACTTACTCGATTCGTATGTAAAGTTTATTTGCGCATTTCAACCCATTCACTGTTGATTATTCCTCTTATTCTGTTGAGTGCATGTGCTTATGTACTTTAAAGACTGCTTTCATTTTTTCTCTTTCTTTCTTTTTCTTTCTTTCTTTTTCTTTCTTTCTTTTTCTTTCTTTATTTTTTTTTCTTTTTTTTCTCTCGTTCTTTCTTGTTCTTACGTCCATTTAATATTTTCTGTGCTGATTCTCACAACATTTTCGTGTGAACTTAAGGTACTACTCAGTATAAAAGAAATATGTCTCCTCGTAGTATACAACAAATTTTATAGGCACGTTTTCATGAGCTCACATTTATTCAATTCAAGAAGATGCAAAAATGTTTACTTTTATTTTCTGCGAAAGCTCTTAAATTCTTTGCGCAAATATTTGGTTTGAAATAGTGAAATTTGCTAGAATATTTTAAACACCCTAGCGGAACTCACTAAAGCGTATCTATTCTAATTTTATTAGAAATTTCACACAAAAATGCACCAAAAGTATTATTTCATGAGATCGAGAGTTAATGGCTGAAAATTTTCCACAAATTCACTCCTATATAATGCTACTTTATAAAACCATATTATATAATTTATTCTTTTTGCAAAGTGCTATTAAAGATACTACGAACAAGTAAGGAAGCCTAAGTTCGAGTGGAATCGAACATTAGATACTCAGCTGTATGCTTATTGTTTGTTTGCCTTTGATGGAAACACGGTGTACTTTATATAAAGCGAGTGCTGCATGAAGTGGGCGTATCCACGCCCATTTTCCAAAATTTTTCTATTTTTTGTTTCCAGTCTATTGTAGAACTCATGCCACAAAATTTCAATGAATTATCTTTATATTTGACAAAGATATCGCTTAAAATGTTTTTATTAGGCCACTTTATAATACCCATATATTAAAGTGGGCGTGGTCGTCAACCGATTTCGCTAAAATTTTCAACATGTATTGCTACAAGTAATAAAAGTGTATACACCAAGTTTCGTCATAATATATCAATTATTTGTCGAGATATGGGCTCCAAAATCTCGTATATTCCTGCTCCTAAAAGGAGGCGGTGCCACGCCCATTTTCCAAAATTTTTGTGTTTTTTGTTTTATGTCCTTAGTTGGAATCTTGCCATAAAATTTCATTGATATATCTTTATATTTGACAGAGATATCGCTTCAAATGTTTTTATTAGGTCACTTTATAATACCCATATATAAAAGTGGGCGTGGTCGTTAACCGATTTTGGCAATTTTTCGTCAAAACATTTGCGTAAGCAAATATATTACGCGTACCAAATTTCATCTATATATCTTCAATAGTTTCTGAGTTATGACTCATAAAACTTTCAATGTTTGCCCCTTAATAAGTGGGCGTGGCACCGCCCATTTTCCAAAATTTCATCAAATTTCTTCATAGGGGCCTGAGCTCAACACGTGGGTAAAATTTCATCGCTCCAGCTATATTAGTGACTGAGATACCAAATTTCCGATTTTTACTATATAGGGGAGGTGGGCGTGGTCATGGTCCGATTTCGCCCATTTTCAATACCATCCGTTCTCGTCTTGATAACAACTTGCATTCCAAATTTCATCAAAATATTTCGATTTTTGCGTGAGTTATCGTGCGTACAGACGGACAGACGGACAGACGGACGGACGGACAGACGGACGGACGGACGGACATGGCTCAATCGATTTCTCTTTTCACGCTGATCATTTTGATATATATAAGTCTATATCTATCTCGATTATTTCGTTCTGTTACAATCCACCGTTAGGAAATCAAAATTATAATACTCTGTGTACTAGTACAGCTGAGTATAAAAACACCTTAAAATGTTCAATTATGTTGAAAAAAGGTTCTCCAGAAAAAAATGAGCAGAAAAATAAACACAAAGGTGCCAATTTAGCATCCCACAGCAAAACCAAATTACCTTACTTTGGGTTTTAAAGTATAAAAACTTTCCACTCAATATGTCTAAAAGGAAAACATTTTCGGCCAAGCAATTGAAATTTAATTGCCTGTTCAAACAAAGTCTTTACTCTCACTTAACACATACTATTTTTCTAAGGCGATGAAAAGCACAATAAATAGCATAAGTACACAAAAAAAAAAAAAACAGAAAAGAAGAAAAAGAAAAGCAAAAAAGAAACACTTAACCTGTTTGATTTATATGGTTTCTTAGAAAATTGAAACGACTGCTGAGCACTCTATTCCCAAATTACGCAAACAATGCAACGCGGGGACACCATTGCGTATACGCAACATTCAATTTGTCAGCATTGAGCGAATGAGCATAAATATGTGGGAAAATGCGTTAGTTTTACTTAGTTTATATACAAACATATATTTATATACATGTATATAAAATGACAAATTTATACATATATACATATAGTATGTATGACAGCGGCATAACTTTGTAACCCTTACTGCTCCCAAAAGGCAAAACGAACTGTACAAAGTTAGTTCCAAGTCACTGCCAGCACAAAGCAACACAGCGCAATACCCGACTAATAACGAAGTAAAGCTAAACAGGTGAAAATGAAGCAAAAGAACAAATAGTAACAACGAAAACAAACAAATTGGCTCTTAATAAAATTTTCCATCGGTCTCAGCAAAAAATATCTATCGAGTGTATGAAGGTCGGTCAGCAGCAGCGGCGGTTGCGTATTGACCTGCAAGAGGCTGATGACTTTACTCAAGTGGATTTCAAGGTAGTTACTACATACATTGAATAATACACATACTATATATATATACATATGCATATCTTTAAGCCCAGCCAAAAAGCAATCGGCGTGTGTGGGTCACTGGCGAATTTGCGAAAAAGTAAGCGAGCAATCAGAGATTTTATAGTGTAGCTGGCTGCCGAGTAAAAAGTAGCGAACATGTGCGTGTATATGTAAATTTATATGGCTTATATATAAAAGTTTTAAATATATTACAACGCTCCCCTCGTCGGTTAACATGAAATGCATACACACATAAAATCAACGACAAATTATACCCCACAAATGACACAACAACAACAAATACGTATAAATACACGGATTGTTGTTTAAGTAAGCTGTTTTACTTTACGACTTTTTCCGACTACGGTTGTTGTTGGCGTCTGGGGAGCTTTGCTGAGATTTTGCTTCGAATCCATTTTTTTTTTAACTTTACATAACAGCCGAAGGTTGAACCGACTTTTGTTGTGGTTGGTCTTGTTGGAAAAAACGCTGTGAGCTGACAGTGGGAATAATTTAAAATAAATAAGTAAAAAAAGGTAAAAGTTTGTGAAGAGCCAAATAATGCGCATATGGGTATATATAAAATAAATGTTGCCTCACACCCTTTTTATCGACTTACAAGTCAAATAGCATACGTTTAAGCAGCGAAGCAACATTTTCAAGCGAACGTATAGGAATATTAATCAGCTCGGCGCTCTAAACAAATCAACTCAAGCAAGCAAAGCAAAAGGCAAGCAGAATCAGTTGCTTGTTGTTGTTTTACTGGTGATTTATGTTTGCATTATTTCCGCCAACTGTCGACAAACAAAAAGGCTCGAGATGGGCACAATTGCCGAAAGCACGAAATTTACATATTCCAATCATTTATCTACGTATATGAGCTTAGAAACTCGCCAACTGTCTGGGTGACAAAAGCGTTTTGGCAGCGTTAAAATTGGTTTTGAAATCTGGTGGGAGTAGGCGTTTGACTTATTTATCTAACATCTGCATAATTCTTGAACTTGTTGAATTTATTGTTGGGATGATTAGAGTGATATGGTCTCTTACAAGAACAAAAAGGAAAGCATATGTACACATGTTTATGAAATATTAAATTTATGCGCGTTTGAGAACCCAACTCAAAACATATGCAGATTAAGTTGACAAATGCTGTGAAGGGATGAGAAGGGCCACACGTAGGCTTCCTTGTTGGACATATGGTGCTCTAGAAAGCCTTGTGGCGATGTCCCTGCGTTTTGTGTACATAAACTTGGTATAAAATGAATCCGAGAAAGCTATTTAGTGGATTTTAATCTGAATTAAGTGTGGCTTATTTCATAAGCTAGATTCTATAATTCTTAAGTCATCTGACCATTGCAGTTATATCATTGTGTCCCCACTATAACATCCAAGAACCTGCGCCTAAAATCCCTCTGGGAAAGTAGCGCAAATACACCACCAACCACCAATAATCTTTCATTGCCTACCACTAACAAGCATTGTAATTCTCAACCGTTTCATAACTGCTGGCATATAAAAGGGCCAAAGCGGTCAAACTGAATCAGTATCCGTAGTTTCTCCGTAGGTTATACCCACAGTCTATATGAGCTACGCTGTGACAAACACCCAAAGCTAAAATACCACACGGTGAGACTGACCATCACCGAGCATCGAAGAGAAAGGCCGGATTCGTCACCGCTCCTGGCCCGACTGCTGCTCTGCCTTTGGTACGCTCTCCGTCGCACTACCGCCCCTCCGCTGCCATAGGCCTGTTACTGCTCCCAATTTATTCACGTTAGTCGCCCTCTGCTACTACGGACGCTGGCCGCTCTCAGATACTCTGAGATTCCTGTATCCATTGCCGCTTAACCTCCTTCGAGAATCTCCGATACAAGCAGTTGCCAGCCACTGCCAACTCATCCATATCTATTAGACTTTCGACAAAACCACCTCATAATTAGCAACGTATGTGGTAGGTTTATCTTTTACAATTTACTGTTTACGTGCATATTTTTCATCCGGTAAATAAAACGACATGGACGACTGAGTAAAATTATTTCAAATCTTGTTTCAAAAAATCCCCATTTCAGTATTTGCGATATTTTATTCAGTCATCGATATCATAGTTCACCAGTTTCATATGTTTTTTAAATAGATACTTTGCTATATTAGAACTGAAACAATGGTGGTCAATTTAGTTCAATTCGCAGTTCACTTAAATGTAACTTAATATACGACCATTTTTTTTTTCGAAATTTCAGTTATCATACCTCTCATCCATTTATCGCCTTCCTATTTCACTATAAAAAGTTGTTTTTGTATTCTATTCAATTACATTACCATTCAACTCACTCTTCACTGATTAATTGCATCCGCACACAAACGCATTTCGCATTCATTCAAAAACCAAAATTCAATTAGGACACTCTTGTTAATTTTATTAATCGAAACCAATGAAACAATAGAAAGTTAAAAGATATTCTATTCGAAATTTAATTAGCGCAATTTATAAATTGTCTATTTGCCAATTTTATTAGTCTGTAGAAGTGGTCTATTTCATTCAACCAAAAAATTATGGTGACAAGGGTTGTGAAATGATGTTCAAATTTAGTAAATATTTAAACAAATATTGCGCTACACACGCACAAATGCATGCAAGCACACACACACACGCATATAAATGATAAAATTGTAATTCGCTTATGCAAATACTTGGTATGTATTTCTATGTTTATAAAAAGTCAATGGAATTGTTAAAAGTATATCAGCTGGTTTTATCTTTAAATGGAAACATTCCCAAATGCAGCTACATGCATGTGGCCGCTGTGGTGCAGCGGGTAGAGTGCTCGCCTGCTATGTCAGAGGTCTCGGGTTCAAACCACGTTCCGAACAAAACACCAGCACAATTTTTCTAATTAGTAAAAATCCAATTATTTGGTTTTTAAGAGCAGTGGTCAACTCTCGGCAGTGGGCGCATACCCACGGCTTCTCACAAAAAATGCATTCGCCGTTCGGAGCCGGCATAAAACTGTAGGTCCACCCAATTAGTAGGAAAAACAAAAAAGGAGCACACCTGGAATTGGGAGAGAAGCTCGGCCACAAAACTCGTCAGAGTTATAATAGCGCCATTGTATTATTATATTAGCTACATGCATGTATGTAATGTATGTATGTATGCATGCATGTATATGTAGATATATGCATGCCTGTGCACGTGCTTGTGCTTGTATGACACCAAAAATTTGCATGCAGTCCATAGACGGAAAAACGCAATTTCCATTTTTAAACATAAAAAACAATTTGCTTAACTAATTGTTGATGTTTAATTGAACTTTATTTTATTTAACATTTAACTTTCGCTGGGTTTTTATATGTAGATAAATTTGAATGCATGTTTTTGTGTGTATACATTAGAGTGGCCCTTATTTTCGAAAGTCGGAAATATGCAGGTGTTACCCCCTGATATGTTCTTGTTTAATAAAAAAAATAATACCCTAAAAATTTTGGCCCGATTGAACAACTCTAACCCGTGCCACAGCGAGTTGAAGTTGAAAAATTAACAGCATCACTTTCAGTAAGCGCTGCTTTTGGCTATGCCGTGATAAATATATGTATGTACGTAGGTATACCCGAAAACCCAACTCTGAGATGTTTAGAAGTTTAAACTTGCATAAAATTAATCAAAATACTTTTATTATTTTACCGTAACAATTGCTTGAGTAACAAGAATCGTAGAAGATGTATGTACGTAGATGACATTAAATTTTAGTTCTTACGTATAAAGCAATATAGTACCTACAACAAAAAAATCAAACATTTCACTTAAGAGTTATGTATTAATTTAAAATCGTAGTCTATATTCTTTTCTTCCAATACAATAATTTTAAAACGTGCAACTGGGGAAGTCAGTTAACTGAAGCACATGCCACACATAGGTACCTTTTTAGCACGTGTGAGACAAATTAGGTTTTTACAAACATAGCAAAAGTGAGTATCTGTCGGCATTGGGAAAGTTTGTGTCCATATCATGGTCACTTTACGCGTAGTTAGCGTAGTAAGAAAAGTCCCAAGTTGTCACAAAAATCACCTCCATAAGGTCCCTGGACTCTGGTATTTAGGTTATTTTGTCTGTGTATACCTAGTAAAATTCTAATATTTTTCTATAATTATTTAACCCTCTAACGACCTTCGAAATAATATTTTTTGCGGACTTTCTAAAAATAAGTAAACGCGTCCTCATCGTCGGGGTGTTAGAGGGTTAAAGTAGTCTACAAAGTTACAGCTACTGCAATTGTTTGGGGGTTTTACTATGTGGATATTGGTATTTCATTCTGTATGAAAATTAGCTTGCTCAAAAGTGCTGTTGCAAAGTGTTATAGAAAAAAATACAAATTGTCAGTAGCTGGCGCAGTTAAATAACTCCCAAATAAAGTAACTCCAAAAAAAAATGAAAAAACTGCAAATATTTTCATATAAAATAGGACTTATTTCGTTATGAAATAACTCGCATTATGTTGGAACTTATTTCATTTCCTTCTTTGTGAGTTATTTAATTTCTTTTATGTGGGAGTTATTTCACTGCTCTGCAAACGCTTTCAATGGACTTTCCAGAGAATTAAAGTTCTGAATTGTATTTCTTATTTGTGAATGCATGTACGAGAATATACAATTACACTAATAGAGGGCACTTATTTTTAAAATTTCCCATATAAATATGTATGTACGATTATATGAAAAATATGCATTAAAAATTTCAATTTTCTTAAATTGTTTGTATGTACATATATATGAGTAAATAAGGATCCATGACATTTCAGTACTTCAATATATAGAATATCAGTATATTTTGTTTATAAATAATTTATTTGTGGATTCTAATAAATAACAACCTTGTCATCTACTACAATTCAAAAATATAAGATAATTCGTCCAATATAAACGTCCACCGAACCATAGAACCCTTGGTTCATTATTTCAACACATTGTAGCACGGGTTAACGTTGACCAATCGAGCAAATATTAAACGGGGAATATTTTCTTCGTACATGAAACCATTTCAGGGGGTAACGTCTCAAAAAAGTAGAAACAAATTTTTTCCATATGCGTAAGGGTCACTCTAGTATACATACATATATACATGCGCTTATTGCATGTTTGATATGCTCGTGGCACATCATTCCGTGGTAAAATGTTCACATAAAGTCATATGCGCTTTCTCAATTATTTATAGAGCTCCATACATGCATACGCGCACAATAAAGCAATGCCGAAATGAAACGCAACATAAGCCCATAAATACGTATGAATATATATATATATATATATGCATGTACATAATATATTATGTATACCCAATGAGCACTGTAGTAAGCTAGCTTAAAAATCAATACTTTGCAAACGTTGTACACACGAAGAAGTTATTAAAAAGTCACTAAAAAACACTCAAGTGCCAAGTGCTGAGTGGGTGATGTGAAGTACATATGACAGCTACTCTGTCAAGTTTCCTTTCCTTTCCTACAGTGAACAAATTTCAAACAAATTTTTTTTAAATAGATGGCAACCCTTTTTATAAAGATTAAATTTTATTATCCAACCACAGGGCTTGTAGCTCTGATTACATCTTTTCATTTCATACCAATATTGCTTAAAACATCCGGGTCCACTATGTAAAAGCCCTGCTCAACACCTTTCATTTGATACCAATATCGTCCAGAAATGTTGACAAATAAATGGGTTTGATTTTTATAGCTGACCAAAAAAAAATAAAAATCTGAATAACGGTTATTCAAGCCCAAAGCAGTTTTTTGGTTGCCATAACGGTTATTCAGGCCCAAAACGGTTTTTGTGGTTTTTATAATGGTTACTAGCTGTACCCAGCCAAGCTTTGCTTTGGTCCACTTCCTATTATAGGTACTTGAAGGGAAAAACGCACACTTTAAAAAATGTTGAAAGTATCTAGAAACCGAAATTACCACGGGCTGCAGAGCTCAGCAAAAGTCAGTTAATTAAAAAAAAAAGTGAAAGAAAAAATTGATATTTTCAAAAGTTTGCCCTCTTCATGTTCTTATCCCATTTTTCTTCGTATTACTCTCCAACTCCCTTTCCCTCTACTTTTCTCTTTCTCTTTCCATTTATCTTTTCTTTCATTTCCGTTTCCTTTTGCCTTTCCCGTCACATTTACGCTTCTCTTTCTCTATCTCTCTCTCTTACCTCTCCTTTTCTGTCTTTCTCCTTTTTATTCCCCCCTCTTATTCCTTCTATAATTCCCTGTCTTACTGTATCTCTGCCCATCCTCTTCATTCCATTTTTATTATATCCTCCCTCTCCTTTCCCAGTCTGATTACTGTACCCCTTTCCCTAGGAAATTGGGTTTAGCATAACATACCCTACATTCCACTTCTCATTTCATACCATCTTTGCTTAAAAACATTCCGTGGCGTCCGAATCGTCTCTTTTACTTATAATTGGGTATCGGGACTAAGAATCAGTATGAAAATATCTCTATATAGCAGACCCGGTCAACACATTTCATTTTATATCAGTATTGCTTAGAAGCATACCGGGCTCATCCGGGTCCACTTATTGATCCACATCCGGGAACTTGACCTAGGAACCATAATGGGTACGATATCTGGAGACTTGACCAAGAAATCGTAATGGGTACGGCTCTACATGAGAGTCCGCTCAACACCTTTCATTTGGTACCAATATCCCTAAGATATATCCCGGTGTTATCCGGGTCCACATATTGACCCATATTTTGGGATCCCACCTAGGAATCGTCATGCACCGTGATTAAATAACAATATCGCTGAGAAATTATCCGGGGCCATCCAGATCAACATTTTGACCCACATCTGGGGACCTGACCTAGGAAACATAATGAGTTCATCTCTATGTAAAAGCCCTGCCTTTCAGTTGACACCAATATCGTTGAGAAATTTACCGGGGCAATCCGGGTTCACGTTCATTTGGTACCAATATCCCTGAGAAATATCCCGGTGTTATCCGGGTCCAGGTGCTGACCCACACCCTGGGATCCGAGCTAGGAATCGTAATGAGTTCATTTCTATCTAAAATCCCTGCTCAACACCCTTCATTTGAAACCAATATCGCTGAGAAATTTTCCGGGGTCACGTTTTGACCCATATCTGGAGACCCGACCCAGGAATCACAATGAGTACTATTCTATGTAAATTCTCTGCTCAACACCTTTTATTTGATACCAATATCGCTCAGAAACATTCGAGGGTCATTCGGGTCCACGTTTTGACCCATATCTGGAGACCCGACACAGGAATCACAATGAGTACTATTCTATGTAAATTCTCTGCTCATCACCTTTCATTTGATACCAATATCGCTCAGAAACATTCGAGGGTCATTCGGGTCCACGTTTTGACCCATATCTGGAGACCCGACCCAGGAATCACAATGAGTACTATTCTATGTAAATTCTCTGCTCAACACCTTTTATTTTATACCAATATCGCTCAGAAACATTCGAGGGTCATTCGGGTCCACGTTTTGACCCATATCTGGAGACCCGACACAGGAATCACAATGAGTACTATTCTATGTAAATTCTCTGCTCAACACCTTTCATTTGATACCTTTATCGTCCAAAAATATGCCGGAGAAAGCTGGATGCACGTTTTGACCTATATCTCGGGAACCGACTTCCGGATTTGAAAAAAATATGCATATAAACCATCTAGGGCAAGGTACTAAGCTGGTGTGTAAATTTGGTCAAAATCCCTCCACGCGTTTGGGCGAAAGCCGGCGACAAAGAAATGGGCTTGATTTATATATATATATAGATATAGATTAAGGACCAAAAGAAGATAAAGGTTATTTTTGCGTAACCTTTTCACCACACTAGAAAAAATAACCGTTATTTTCGGTCCCTGTTTCAAACAATTGAAAGCTTCCTGCACACCTACAGGTTAAGCTCTTTCATTGGACGCCGCAATTTAAACCCTTTTTGAACAAGCCAGTTGTGAACTCTTTACTGCAAGACTATCACTTTGCGTAACTGTCGCCTATATTTGCGGTTATTTGCTGCAGGGTATGTATGCGAAGGTACGTCGGATGTATGCAGAATTTTAAAATGACTACGTTTATATCTACATAACATATGTATGTTTGTATTTATTTATTTCAGCAGGACAAACAATACCTTGTCGCCGCAACGGTGACTCTGTGGCATGACGTTGAAAGTGGAACACGCGGCAACCAAGACCCAAAAACCAACAAAAAATAAAGCTATATGATGATAAATATACTCCCACACACACACACACACCCACACATAACATGACAAGAGATGGTTCGAAGGAAATAGGCAGTACTGTGCTGTAGTAACATTGGACGTGAAAAATGCATTCAATTCCGCCAGTTGGAACAAAATAATAGAAGCGATGATTAGCATGAACGTACCGGATTACCTAAACAGGATAATTATGAGCTACTTCAGTGAAAGAGAGCTGTTTTATGATACCAACGAGGGTCCACAAAAATATAATATAACAGGAGGTGTGCCTCAGGGCTCGGTCCTTGGGCCACTCCTATGGAACATCATGTACGATGGAATCTTGAGAATAGATAAGGCGGATGGCGTATCAATCATAGGTTACGCCGATGATATTGCGATCGTAGTGGTGGCAAAACATATAGTGGATTTGTCGCGCATGTGTAGCAAAACGATAGCCTCCGCGAAAAGTTGGCTGCAAACAGCGGGACTAGAATTAGCAGAACACAAAACCGAGGCATTGCTAATGACTAGCCGAAAAAAGCTGAAGGATGTACAAACACGTGTAGGTGGTTACACAATAAATTCGAGCCCTACCATAAAATACCTCGGTGTAATTCTCGACCGACGGCTGAACTTCAAAGAGCACCTGAACTATGCCAGCGAGAAGGCAAGAAAAGCGAACACGGCTCTAGCAAGACTTATGCCGAATATGGGAGGTCCGAGGCAGCAAAGAAGGAGGCTTCTTGCGAGCGACAGTTCTTCCATCCTGCTATACGCGGTACCAATTTGGGCCCCTGCCACCTCTGTAGCCGCATACATGAGAGCACCTGGATCGGTACATAGGTTAGCATCACTAAGGGTATGCTGTTCGTTCGTGACAGTCTCAGACGACGCAGCAAATCTGCTGGCCGGTAGATGCCCGGTGGATATAACTGCTAGAGCAGCAGCAGAAATTAAAAGTAATCCTTTAGAGAGAAACGAGATCATTGAAAGAAGCATCAGCGAGTGGCAGCAAAGGTGGAACTCATCAACGAAAGGCAGATGGACGAAGAAGCTGATTCCAAGGGTAAAAGAATGGATAAATAGAAGGCATGGAGAAACAAATTTCTACCTAACGCAATTCCTCACAGGACATGGATGTTTCAGGCAATACCTTCACAAATACACGCACGCCGACCATCCATATTGTCTCCACTGTAATGGAAAGATTGAAAACGCAGAGCACATTCTCATGGATTGTAGCAGATTTCAAAGTGAGCGAGAACAACTTGAGCGCTGTATTGGAAACACGATGTCACCCGAAGGCCTGTTACAGGCAATGTTGTTAGAAAAATACATATGGGATAAATGCACACAAATAATTACCATAGTAATGATGAGGCTTAGACAAGATGAGCAAAATGCGCTGCGCATAAATACAAACTTAAGTAACGACGTGGAATAATGTCCAGAGCCTGGCCTGCGAAGTAAAATCTGAATGATAGTTCCGCAGGCCGCTACAGGCCGAGTGTACTTAGGAGGTTGGTTTAGTCCGTAGGTGCCAGGAGGCAAATCGGGCATGCAAGCAGTACGGGCTGCTTGTATCTATGAAGATTCCACACCTACCTGGTCGTAGCCAAAAAATAAAAAAAAAAATAAAAAAAAAAAAAACACATAACATGACAGCAATTAAATATGTCAAATGTGCAAGCAAGCGCGCAATCACTCACAATTCACCATACACAATTTACAAATTCACATTCTCTCGTTCACATTCAATTACCACGAAATAAATGCCAAACTTTAGCTGGCTTGTTTCGTAGTTAATTCAGCGCCGTGCTGCGCTGCTCATACTGTTCGTTGTTTTTGTTTTTGCGGCGCAGCTTATGTAATGAAATCAGAGATATGGCAAGTTTACTTTATTCAAAAAATACACACACACACACACATTTTTTTTGTTTTGTATTATTTGTCTATTTTTACAGTTACAAGTTTTAATTAAGTTTACAATTCTAATGAAGATGAAAGCGAATTCTTCTGAAATTTAAAAATGTAGCTTTATCTTTTTAACAAATATATATGTACACAGCTATTGATATCATTTGCCTGCCGCCTAGTCGCATGTATTTTATAGTATCCATACTACATATGTATATACATAGTTGCGGTTAAATTATTTATGTGTTTTTAATTTAATAAATTTATATGTAAAAAATTTAAAGAATGTACCTAAAATAAAGATCTTAATGGACATGATTCACAGAAATTATAGATATTTTTAAGTTTGCTGTGGAATGCTGATTATATCCCTCACTATTTCCTGTTCATCAACTTTATTCTGATTTTCTATGAATACAAGCATAATAATAGGGTATAGTTCGAAAGGGCAGAACTAAGTGTATTGACTTGACATTAAACAATATCAACGGACATAAGCAGTTGCTTCGGAGTAAATAATTAAGAAGCTATCATGTAGTTATCTATGGCTTTCGAAATAAACTTAACGTTACATACTATCAGGCGCAAACGATTTCCTTGAATCCAAATCCTCTCAAAAAGCTTCCCTGAGGGACTTCTGGTGCTATGTGAGAGCCATTTATTGGTATCTTTATTCGTGTTTTTCATAAATTTTTTTGAAGTTTAAACCGCGATATCCTTTTACAAGTGGATGGGAAGTCTAACCTATTAGATGATGGTGTCTTCATGCATTTTTTAAACGTGGTAAGAACATGAGACCTTTCTCCAGCACTTTCTTATGTTTCATAGTTCAATTTTGGCGGGGGCACTAGGCAAACATTTGTCTTCTTTTTTTAATTAAAATGTTCCCATACCATATCGCTAAAAACACCATATATAGGAAACGTATGCAGTGGACATCTGTGTGGAACAGATTATCAAGACTCGTACCGTCCTAAACACGATTTTCAACAGAAGGTCTTTGTGTATTAAAACAAAAATGTGGCATTTGTAGCACTTAAAACACGTGACAGTCGTTCACATATCCATCTTCACTTTCTAAAGTATTTAAATTTGTTTTTATAAATTAAAATCCATACTTACATGCATGTATCCAACATTTAGATAACCTTAATTGCTGATACAAATATGTCTATCAAATACTTTAACCCATATCGTCCTAAGCAAATTTTTTTGAAGCATATCTTGATGGAATTTTCACCTTTAAGTAAATTTGGGCATCTGAATTCAAATCTGTTATCAAAAAAATTATTAAAATTTTAGTTTTTGAGATATCATGTGTTCGATAAATCGAACGCTCGGCCTATCTGTATACATTTTTTTGGGTTTTTCTTCCTGCGAACAAAAGAAAACGTATGTACCTTTTTTTATTCATATCTTATTTTTAGATAAGTGAAACAGAAAAATAAGATATTTAAGTCAAAATTAATTTACTCTTGGTTTTTTAAATGATACTTATGACTCAAAACAATGGGTATTAAGTGAAAAATGGCATCTCTTGCACAAGAAGGAACTTGGTTTGTCTTACAATTTATATCTCCATTTCTTATTATTTTCGATTTTGACTACGAGATATTGTCCCTTGATTCGCTGCAGATTTCTCGGATGAGCATCTTTTGAAAATCCGGTCAATCATTACGTCCCTTTTGTCGCCTTCCGCGACCTCCATATCCTCAGAGTCCTTGGATTCGTCATCCGCTGTCATTAGCTGAGAATGTGCAATATCCACCTTAAAATCTTGTTGGGGAAGAATATTTATTTTAAATAACGGCGAATGAAACAGTCAAGCTTCCATTCGTTGACGATAGCTGAATTTAAAGTCGAAATCCATAAAGGCCAAAACCACTCTTTGGTTCGCATTGCGATATAATAATTTTGTGCTTCATTGTCGTTCAGATCTACTGCGCCAATCCCTATATTGTAATTCTTCATTAGCTGGGGCTGGTTATATTTCACATAACGGCCGAACTTAAGAGTTTTCCCTTCATTGTTGGTTTTCTGTTTCTTCCATTCTTTCACACCATTGGCAGGATCTGCTCGAAATAGTTGGCAAGTGCAACCCCGCTATTATCCTGCCAACGACAAATCAAAATACTGTTCCGGGTATCAAAACAGAAGTCATTATTGCATTTTTCCAGTTTTCTTCCAGATTTTAATTATGCACCACCAATACCGCTTGCACGTACAGTACCTATACTCCTCAGAAAAAAAACCACTGAGCAACGCCCAGCGTTCGATAAATCGAACAGCTAACTTTAAATATAAGAGTTGTTCGTTTTATTGACTTTGCAAATAAAATTTAAATTAAAACTTGAATTTTATTTTTTTTCCAAATGAGGTGTATACTAAATTTTATTTAATATTGGTATTTTTTATATATTTTGGCAATTTCAAAATCATATTAAAATTAAGGGTTTTTCTTAAACGCCCCGTTCAGAGAAAGCTGGGGGCTTAAAATTAAATATTTATTTTCAATTATAGAAAATATTCTACGGTATTAAACTACATCAAAATTTTGGGTTTAGGTTCTGAAAAACAGATCAGAAAAAATAATAAAAAATGTTGAAATTTGCTGTTCGATTTATCGAACATTAGGACGATATGGGTTAAGTGATTGAAATCAAATAGATGTACATAAAAATTTGAATTGAAGCGTATATTTTGTATCGCCTTAAATTTTCAAAATATTTTTCATATCTACTACAAATCAAAAGCAATAAAAATCTGTCTTGTTTTTGTAATTTTTGCTTGTCATAATATTTACCACAAAATGATAAACTTCAAATCTGCATAAATTGGTTTGTTTTAAAATTGTCATTTCCATTGAGCGTAAGCCAATTTGAAAGAAGTATTGCATACACACTTTTGTATGATTGAAATATCTGCTAAGATTTATTCGTTTTGTCTGTCTATTTCTGGCAAATATTTAGAGATCATTGTCTTTGCAGATATTTGAAAGGAGGTAGTAAAAGTGAGTTAAAATGGAATGCAGAAATATTTGCGGAATTTGAATAGTTTTAGTTATTTAAGATATGTAGGTAACGTAAATTGAATATGAAATACTTAACTACACAAACGAATATTTCGATAAAAGTGTTTTTTTTTTGCTATCGACCTTAAAAAAAGCTCTAAAATTTGCTACAAAATTACTTGCTTGCTAATTTGTAATCCTGGTGTCAGCTAGCAAAATTAAATGTTGTGAACGAGAAAAATAAATAAATTAATTATTTAAATTTTGCATAAAGTACGTAAATAGAACCATATATTTTCATACAGCCAACCAAAAAACTATTTTAAACAAAACAAAATGAGTATTTACTTTCAAGTGCTATTCACAATAGCTTCATTCTTTTAATTTGCAACACTGCTGTTCAGATCGACAAAGTGCTAAGCGTTTTCAAATCAGCCCTCTTAGCCAACTCAACCAGCTTAATTTTTATACTCAGCTGTACTAGTACACAGAGTATTATAGTTTTAATCACATAACGGTGGATTGTAACAGAATGAAATAATCGAGATCCGTCTGTCCGTCCGTCCGTCTGTCCGTCCGTATGTCCGTCCGTCTGTCCGTCCGTCTGTAAACACTCTAACTCGCGCAAAAATTGAGATATTTTGATGAAATTAGAAATGTAAGTTGGTATCGAGACTGGGACGGTTGGTATTGAAAATGGGCGAAATCGGACCATGACCATGCCCACTTTTCCTATATAGAAAAAATCGGAAATTTGGTATCTCAGTCACTAATATAGCTAGAGCGATGAAATTTTACCCACGTGTTGAGCTCAGGCCTCTATGAAGAAATTTGATGAAATTTTGGAAAATGGACAGTGCCACGCCCACTTACTAAGGGTCAAACATGGAAAGTTTTATATGTCATAACTCAGAAACCATTGAAGATATATCGATGAAATTTGGTATGCGTGATTTACTTACTTAGGCAAACATTTGGATGGAAAATTGTTAAAATCGGTTGACGGCCACACCCACTTTTATATATGGGTATTATAAAGTGACCTAATAAAAACATTTTATTTGTTATATATCTCTGTCAAATATAAAGATATATCACTGAAATTTTGTCGAATGAGTTCAACTATGGACATAAAACAGAAAAGACATAAATTTTGGAAAATGGGCGGTGTCACTAAAAACTAAAAACATAAAAATTTTGAAAAATGGGCGTGGCACCGCCTCTTTTTAGAAGCAGGAATATACGAGATTTCTGAGCCCATACCTCGACAAATAATTGAGATATTATGACGAAACTTGGTGTGTACACTTTTATTACTTGTGGTAATACATGTTGAAAATTTTAGCGAAATCGGTTGACGACCACGCCCACTTTTATATATGGGTATTATGAAGTGGCCCAATAAAAACATTTTAAGCGATATCTTTGTCAAATGTAAAGATAATTCATTGAAATTTTGTGGCATGATTTGTACAATAGACCGGAAACAAAAAATAGAAACATTTTGGAAAATGGGCGTGGCACCGCCTCCTTTTAGAGAAAGGAATCTACGAGATTTCGGAGCCCATAACTCGACATATAATTGAAATATTATGATGAAACTTGGTTAATACACTTTTATAACTTGTACTAATAGACACGCAAAAATGTATTGAAATCGGTTTATGACCACGCCTTCTTTTTAGCAAAGACATTTCTGGAACACGCTTTGGGAATTTGTAACGTGACATCTTTGTAACTAGAAGTCATAAAGGAATGAAATTTTGCACAAAGAATAATATTCAAATGCGTTGTTGGATGACTGATAAAAATGTTGAAAATGGGCGTGGCTGTGCCCTGTTTATGTAGCACTCGTTTCATATAAAATACACCCTATACCGAACAAACGCAAACAAACAATGAAAGCATACAGCTGAGTATCTAATGTTCGATTCCACTCGAACTTAGGCTTCCTTACTTGTTGTTGTTGATTTCACCCATGTTATTCGCTAAGCCAGCTAGGGTTTTTTTTTTCAACTTGCTTCCAAAAAAGCGGCTAAAGAAACAAAGCATCGAAGTATGGAAATGTTCCGCTGTTAGTGCGAATAGCAAACAAGGCTGATTCTTTTTAGATATTGAACAGAAAAGACATGTAGATACATATTTTTTTTGTTTAACCCTTCTGTTACATTTAGGTCATTTGATGACCTTTTTTTGCTTAATTTTCTTATAAATGCTAATATGAACAAAATTTTAGAATTTCCCTCAATGTATTTCTGTATTGAGGAAAATCCTTTCGCAAAAGCATAAAAAGAAGGATTTTGCATTATCAAACAAGTGGTAACATCAAGAGTTACGTGTGCGCCCCTTCAGGTCATTCAGTGACCGTCATTGTTATTTTGCGCGCAAAAGCTGATTTTTATTAATTTCGTATAAAAATGAAAGAGTGAAAGCTTCGGTAAGTATTTTAACTCCA
Source organism: Urophora cardui (assembly GCA_960531455.1). NCBI lineage: Eukaryota > Metazoa > Arthropoda > Insecta > Diptera > Tephritidae > Urophora > Urophora cardui. Next base: position 29,348,670 of record OY482673.1, read on the forward strand.
ATATTTTATTATTTGTGATATATTTGCAGATTAATATATGTATGGTTTAGAGCCAAATCGCCTGACACAAAGCCAAATAGAGTATATCATTGATAATGATGTGGATGTTGATGAGTGTAGTGAAGTTGAGGGCGAAGACAATATAGTCGATTAGTTTGAGCCCGATGGTTCTTCTTACGAATATGCAGGAAGTGATAACGACGAATTAAATGACCTTGTATTGGAAAATGAAGGTAGTACCCACTCCCGTGTATTATTCCACAGATAGAAATATTGAGTGGTCAACGTAGCCGATTAGGCAGAATAGTGGTAGGACCACAATAGAAAATACAATTTACCGAAACAGCTTCAATAATTCTACAAAATCAGAAGTGCATACAACTGACCAACTGTTTGAAACATATGCATACAAAAGACAAACCAATGTATGGACAAAATCGTACAGAGTTACCCTTTCCACAATCTTTGGTCTTGAACATAAAAATTAAAAATATATTAAGTATATGCATTTATATTAATTGTGTATAAACCGATAAATAAGCAATTGATCTAATACATTTTGAAAATTTTCATTGAAATTATACTTCCATATCGATATATATGAAAAACACAGGTAAGGTCATTCCGTGACCTTAATGTCACATGCGTAAGTTTTTTTGAATGTAACAGAAGGGTTAATATTTAGCTCAAAGCTGTAAAAAAATAATTGCAAGCCATATTTTATATGTATATATATACTACACAATATGTATTTTTATGTATATTCTTATAAATAAAGCCTTTAATGTTTATGAGTTAAGTAAATTGGTTGTGTGCCAAAATGAAAGGAAGCACATAAAAGCAGTGTACATAAATACACATACACATATACATATGTACTATTTACAAACTACTATAACAACAGCATATATTAAGAAAGCTTAACTTAAGTACAAATTTATGTACGAGTATAACAAAAAAAAAAAACACACATTTATCTCTGTGTTTTTATGAAATAATTGCTGAAAGCTTTTATGTTTTTATGCGATGTTTAATTGTTTCCGCTTGAGTCTGTGCCAGACTAACATATGTATGTATACATATGTTTGTATGTAAGTTTCTCTTCTCGGCAAATGTGCTGATCTCTTTAGGAAACATACATATATACAGGTATATCTATTGACGTAATTATTATGTTTTTTAGGAGTATAATAATTTGTATTCATTACTTTGTAGAATATAGGATTTAGTAGTAACAACAGCTACAAACAAACATTGAAACAACAACAACAAGGATAATTGCTTAAGTGCTATTACATCGTGCATGCAGTGACTTCAATTCTAAAGAATCAATTCAATATTGCTGATACGAGTATGTACCTACATATACATGTAGTACTTATAATCCTGCATACACACATAGGTATCTACGTTGGTTAATACTTGTCTAGTAATAAAAAACATTAGTTTTATTTTGGTTTGTGCACTAATTTAGACATGACCTTAACTTGACCTAACATAATTTAACTTTACTTAACGTAACTTAACTGAACCAAACAAAATTACACCGAAATTAAAAACTGTATTAAAGGAAGTATGAAATTTGTGACTTACAGAAAGCCTGAGTGCTCGACCTAATTCGTATTTAAACATGAAACGTTAAGTTACACATTTCCATTTAAAACACACAAACATCTATCTAATCCTGCGCACATACATGCAGCCACCCATGTACGAGTGATTGAAAACGGAATTCTATTTAATTATACATACTATGTCCATAGAAACGTATGTTTAACTAGAGTTTGAAAAAGTCATGTCATTGGATTAGAGCCACAAATGAAGCACAAATGTAAAATGAAGTAGATGGTGCAGCAGGGTTTACCACGTTATCCCCAAAATCAAAATCCCCAAATCAAAATCCCCAAAATCAAAATCCCCAAAATGAAAATCCCCAAAATCAAAATCCTTGAAATCAAAATCCCCAAACAGAATTTGAGAATTCTACATTGGACATTATTTCTCAAACTGAAACTCAAAAGAATTGTATACGTGATGATTTCACAAAGTTTATTAATAAATTCATCTCAATAACTTATGATTACATATTTACATAGGGTTGGGTACGAAATGTCGAAAAAATATCGAAATAATGTCAAATTAATGATGTGTAAAATGTGCGCGAGTAGAAAACTTTTTTGCATTGGAATAAAACGTATAGAGCAATCCACAGTACTTTTGAGTAGAAAACCTTTTTGCACTGGCGGCCTTCCGCCGCGCTTATAAAAAATAACCCTGGGCTACGCCATCCAAGTCCGGTCGTGTGCCATAACCGTGGCGGTGATGTCCTTATGCGTAGTACACATTTCAGCGCAAGCGGCCTTCGCCTTTATTTATTCATTTCATTTATTTAGATGAACATATTTTTTATAAAATATGGAATCTCTTAGATACCCTGTAGGGCGCATTATATCGAAGCCGACCCACCTACCGAAAATAAAGAAAAAACACGCCAAGTATTTTTCCACATTTTTCGACATTTTGCGACTTTTTATTTCGGTAAATTAAAATTCGACAGTTTTTTCGACATTATTAGCGAGAACTCCATGAATTAGCGAATGGAGTACTCCGAATTTTTGCAGGGATATATATGTATTTTATATGTATGTATACATATATGTTATTACGTATCAGAGCTCAGATAAGACTCGGCATGCGGTTTTTTAAATATGATCTTCATCGTTGTTTATTTAGTCATCTTTTGGGGATTTTGTGACGCTATCCCCGAAAAAATGTGGGGATTTCGTGTTTGGGGATTTTGATTTTAAAGATTTTGATTTTGGGTATTTTTTTTTTGGGATTTTGTGCGCTGGGGATTTTGTTTTTTGGGGATTATGTGGCACTCCCGGTGCAGCAGCAACAGCAGCATAGAGCTAAAAAGCCAAGTCAATGGTCATTTGAATCACAAGTATTTTTAAAGGGTATTGCATGAAACAAAGTTTATTTTTTTCCGCTTGAAGAGAAGAGTGTGATAAATTTAGTTAGATTAGAAACGCAAATGCCAAGTGTTAATCTAGGTATACGTAGGATGCAAAAGATGCAGAATTAGGGTTAATTTTCTTTCATCAAAGTGACTGCTTTACATTCTACAAGCAATTCCCATGGTCTACTATGGCTTATACTATCCCAACTCCAGGAGTTGAGTTGAACTCCTATATCAAGTTTATTATAGCCAACACACCCATTACATTTATATGATATACTCGTACATATGTATGTATGTACATAGATAATAATAATAATAATCCACGCCCTCCAATCCCGCCCGACCGCACGAGAGGCGCACCCGCATGACGTACGGATATTTTTTATTTACATAAAATGCCGAGGTGTTGAGTGGCAGGAGTTTGTTAAGCGTCGAGATCTTAAACTGCTCAGCTACAGAGAAATAAAATCATCAGCTGAGTATAGTACATTTGAAGTTAGTCTTGAGAATTATAACAGAATAATCGCTACTATGTGTTAAGATAAGACAGTATTTTTTCCCTTATAATGAAAAGTGAGTCCGAAATATCTAAAAAGCTGGAATAGGAATTAAAGCTCTTACATAAACCCCGGAAAGGTTAATTTAATTCAAAGTTTGATTTACACTGCTTTAAGTAGATAGGGTTGAAGTGTCTTGTTGAACGAGAAGGAATGTTAAAGTTCATTTCAGCTAGCAAGAAAGGAGAAAGAATTAAGCCATTCAAGAGCTTAACGATAAATATTACCCCTAACATTTCTCGTCGACTTGATATAATACAACAAGTAACTTCATGCACATGTAACCAGTTCGTTTATGCAAAGCCACGCTTGCAAATTTCGTGAAAACTTTTTGGCGATTTTCGCTGAGCTAAAACGGCAGTTGAATTTTAATTTCAATGAGTATTTGCTCAACGATTTTATTTATACACACATATATATATAAATTTGCACATTATCTATACATATACCATTATTTGGATTTACATACATATGTATTCATATATGAGTGCCGTCTTGTTGGTGCCTCTTCACATAAATTCAACCGCTATGTATTTTATTTTTGTATAATATTTGCTTAATGATTTTAAGTTTAAAACAAAGTTTCTTACAGAAAGTATACATACTTTAAATGCCCAACATATAAAAGCAAAGCAGGTTGTGCCAAAAAGAGTCATATTATAAACCAAGGGTGACCAAGCCTGAGCCAAAGTGATTGCTGTTGTGTGCCATAGAGAGCCAATGTAGCCAACAGAGCCATTGGTTGGCCATGCTTGGTGTAAATCAACGTTTGGATAACGTAGCGGCTCTGACGTGCTGGAATAAAGTTTGTTCAACAGATATGATTAGGATGTCAAAACTCTTTTTGGAAAATACCTTGAGCTGGCTCAAAAGCCATTTCATTTTCTAACACATTTTGTTTTCTACATCCAGAAAATGGAACTTGATATTCATTTCACCAGAATTGCTACATTTATGTAAATCTTAAATTCGCTTAAAATCAAGACTAAATTAATCTAAAACTAAAAACGAAAAAAGAAAATAAAAGAAAGCACTAAAGTTCTAAAAACGCCAAGAACGCGCCAAAAGAAAATGGCAACGGAAAACATTAATTAGACCAACAGAACTTTGCATTTTCCGCAGCAAAACATTCAAAAGTGTGTAAGTAACACATTGTAAATGAGCAGCGCGCGCTGTTTTCTTTTGCTGAGTATAAAACAACAGAATTGCATAAAACAACAAAAACAACTTCATTTTCGGTAAAAAGTAAAATGCTACAGGCAAAATGAAATATTTTATTTACTAAAAACCTAAATACATACTTACATATATACGAATAACTTCCTATATATGTATGAATATGCAGAAATATTGCGCAAATTTAATTTTTGATAATCAAGGAAAAAAGCAGTAGATAGTAAAGTTCGAGTAAAATAAATCACTAAATTTTGATTTATTTTATTTACATACCGCAAGTATTTTGGCTTTAAGTGGGAAGAAAACTGTTTTTAAATGTTACTTTTCTATTGTTTTTCAAGGAGGAAAGGAAATAAATTTCATTTTATGTCAACTATGGCGAAAAAACAGGAAATAAAATCATAAAACGACCTTTCAGACAAGGTGTTGTCCTATCATATGACTTCTTTATACCTATTGCTGCTGGCAATAGTTATAATTCAGGAACACCGCAAGAAGAGGTAACTAATCTAACTTATATACTTCTCCTTCGGGTGTATTAATTTCAAGAATGCAATTTTTTAGTCCGAGAATTCTCTAAAAGCGGTATTTTTATGAGAGAAATAATAGAATAAAACATTCTATATCATTTCCGTTAAGAAGTGCGACTCACTCATTACTGAATGGTTGTTTGCCAAATTTTTCGAATAGTCGCTTTTTCTTGCAAGCATGTTGGAAAAAAAACAATAGCTAGCTTAGCGAATAACATGGAAAGCAACAACAAAATCTAAGCTAGCAAGCGAGGTTAAGCGAGTTGAACAGGACAGCAGTAACGTAGATTCATGTAGGATAAACATCAACCCATATACGCATCGCATGCTTTTATGCACTTGCTACGCCAGCGGACTCTAACGGTAACTAGCTCAACACAACCGAACTCTGCTGGTGAGTGGCAAAAATTCGAATCCGTACGAAGCTCTCTAACGTGGAGTGGTTATATACTTAAAACTAAAATCAAAATTTCGCAAGTTGCAAGTTTAGCCTTTTGAAAAGCGACTAGTTTATTCTTTGATCCTCTCGGTATAGATTTGTAATTATGGTCCGATTTTGTTCTTTTTGGCTTGTCTTTTATGTAATGAAGAACTCGGTTACAAAAAGTGGATCCGCTTTAGGCGATTTTTAATTCCACTATCTCAACTCCTTCCCGGGATGTGGGCCAAAAGGTGGGACTAAAGGTTTCAATCAGAGCTTAAATAGAGAGTTCACTCCATTCCAAATTTTAAGTCGGTTCTCCAGATAGAGGCCAAAATGTGGACCTGGGCGGCCCAAAATAATTTTGAGTAATATTAGTATCAACTTAAAGGAGCCGGGTTTCCATATATATGTAGTTCTTGCTATGTGAATATCTCAATCGGTTTCCGAGATATCTGAACCGATCCAAATGACTTTGATAGCCATGAAATGTTGTTTATAGTGAATGGTGGTGGAGGAGAATAGTATAGGGGTAAGAAGAGATAGAGGGAACGGGAGATGGAGAGTGGTAAGGAGATTTATAGGCAGTCGCATTGTGTGATTTGGCACAGCGAAGCGGGAAGCTAGTATAAACACGTTCATTTGTTAAAAATGTTTACAAGTTCTCTTACATACATACGTATATATCGCGTCTCAACTTTCATAACCGCCTCTACCAAAATTGAGATTTGGCAAACTCTAATTTTTGGAGCCTAGCACCATCGATCCATATCATTTTCAGCTTTGAAGTATTAGAGTTGGGCATCAGGAAATCAACTTTAGTTTTTGACAGAAATATCGCTTAGGCGGTCATGAAGTTTAAACGGCGATATCTATTTTATAGTTTTTTGCTTACATTTAACTTTTTTCCTTTTATTGAACCCCAGAAAATTAGGCAGTTTATATGCGAAGCACATGTTTTAATTAAATTACGAGTAACGCATGCGCAAACAGGTCATTAGGTAGTGCAATTATTAGCACGTAAAAAAATATTTGTGTAATTATTTGTGTGTTTCCTTATAATTTTGTATAAAGTGTTTGTTTATTTGATTTTGTTTCTTTTCTTTGAATCACCTAAGTGCACCCAAATTTTTGGCTACCGCAATAATTTTTGCGCACTCGAAAATGAGCACCGAAATCTGTATTCCTTTTAAATTCTACTTGTTTCAATTCTTCTTTTTTATACTCCGTTATGTAAAATAATACACTCAGATATTATTTATTTTAATGCCTATTCACATACACGCATTTATCGCTTAATAAATTCTTGTGAAAATTTCCGCTGCTTTTATTTTCATAATAGGACAACAAGCGCATTAGTGACAATGTCCAAGAAAAAGATGATACATAATGACCCCAAGCGAATCAGCGAACAAGCAAATAGCCGAAAAAGCATGAAAGCTAAGCAAACACAGCAGACAAGACAAGAGACCAGACAAGACAAGATAGGATGTTTTCATGGGAATATTTATGTCACATTTTGCGGTTAACCGCAACCAACTAACAAAAGGGAGCGCATTAAGTTGGCTTGAATGCCTCGGGTCAGTATTGTTGACAAAGCCAGCGGCTAGAAAGGGGGAGGTTAGCAGCGAGCAGCGCTGCAGCGCAACGTCAAGTCAACGATTATTGTTGTAAGATGACACTTTGCGGTTTACATTTGGATTTTCTGTGTCTGGGAAAAGTTTTGCCTCGCGCGGTGGGGAGAAAAGAGGTGAAGAGGCATTCATTGGGGCTGCTTATCCTTGAAGTGAAAGGATGCACAAGTTGGGGCGCTTTTCATACACAAAAGGGCTTTGTGAAGCGAATGGGCAGCGGGTGCTAGTCAGTGGTTGGGTATTAAGGCAATGGTGTGCTGTTACGGTCGGGGTAATTGTGGTGGTGGCATGAAATCGTGATAATATTGTGGTCTTCGCAATGGAATTGCATTGTAATTGTCGGACAATTGCGGTCAGACGCTTTTGGAAAGAATTGCATTTTTATGTATTCATCTTTCATCGCTTTGCGCTTTGCAATATGCACATATACACATGTACATACATATTTCTGCAAAGGTATTCATGTACGATGGGTTGGTGTGTGTTTTTTTGCGTACTTGCGATGTTTGTTGTATGTGTGTGTGTTTGTGTGTAAACGAATTTACTTAGAGAAAAGGATGTCAACGGATAAGTGAGCAGGAACATGCGGTTGCCATCTCTCAAATTTGGGCAATTTATGTTGTGGTTTCTTAATTGGGATGCAATTTAGTAAAAGAGTTTAGTTTTGTGAACATTGTGTGAATGCATGCATGAGTGAAGAGACACCAATAAGAATGTATGTAGAAAAAAAATTAGACTTCGATGTAAACTAAGGTAGCTCAGCAAACAATTGAGAGTCAGAACACAGTCAGACAGGTATGCTAAACCGAAGCGTTCACACTCATTATGAGCTCATTTTTGAGTCCGAAATGTACGTATTTCTGTTCTTAAGGTGGTCGCCCGATATGAGCCTGAGCCAGAGCCTTAAAAGACTCCTATTTCCTTCTTCTATGACTAGTAAAACCAAAAATTATTATTAGTTTTTTTGCATATTCCTTCCCCGACTCCTTTCTATTCATCCTCTCTCCATTCTGTTTCCAAGTACGAATATGCAGCTTTACCCCCGCATTTTCTCCTCTTCTATCATTGTGGAACTCTATTCTCGTTCACTGCTTGCTCTATAGTGTTGTCTATTTTTCATTCTACGGATTCCATCCTGACATCAACCTGAAGTTCAATCCAATGCCATTATATAGTGGGACATTAAAAATTATATTGAACTTTAGTGATACTTTCATAATTCCCTTTTTTCAAAACAACGTCTGTGAATACAATTATTATTTTAAAGGTTAAAAAACAAAAAAAAAACGCAAAATAATTATAAAAAGGAATTTCTTAAGCTCATATTTCGCGCAAAGTTTAAGGCTCATAGTATACATATATTTCGGATTCATATCGGAGTCTAAAACTATGAGTGCTCCGAGCATGTTTGCTGGGTAAGAGATGGCTTTTTTTGAAACTTTTTTTTATAGTATTCCATGAATTTATGACAGTGGTACAAAGTGGTCTAATCTTATTTACGTTCATATATGTACATTAGGGTGGTCCAGAATTGTATAAAGAAAATAAAGTTCTCCGAAATCCGCGGAACAACCCGCATTAAATGCGACTGTACTACGGAAATCTATACCGAAAATTTTTCCTTAATATATTAAAGTTTAGCGGTAGCGCAAATATCTCAAAATTTCCTTCTGTTTATACATCAGTGATGATAAGTAATTTTTTGAAAAGCTCTTAGTGAACAAGAAAGATATTTTTTATTATTAAAAAGGGAACACATATTGTTTTAGGAGTAATAACTTAAAAATAGCCTTGTTTCGCAATGATTTTTTAGGTTTTAATTTTTTTTCGACCACCTTAATGCATATATAAGTATATGCGACTGTATAACCTAAACTAAAAATATTTAAACTTATTTTCACTTAAATGCAACGAAATATAAACACGTACATATATACCGTTTAGCCAAGCCCAAAAGCTGCTTTCACATTAACCTTTCCACTTACCCTCAATTTCCTTTCGTCCTTTTCCCTTTCATTTATTACTCTTTACTAAATACTTGTGCTACAAATTTTCGGTAAACCAAAAGCACATTTGTTACAAATTACAATTGGGTTAGCATTCCAGCGTTTATTCACAGAATATATGTCCCTTTTGTTTGTTTGTTTGTTTGTTTGTTTGTTTCTTTGTATCAAAAGCTAAACCTTTTGTAATTAGAGTGGAGAGAATGCGGTTAACATTTGTTAATGTGGACACATTACACGGAGGAAATTGTTTTTGATTAATTTCAAATGTTTTCAACATAAGAATAAAAGTTTAGGGATTGAATACAAATAAGTGAACTCATAAAAAAAATAGCCTTTTTGAAAAATATTTTTTGTGAAAAGAAAATTTTAGAGCTGAGTATAACAAGTGCAATATAATGTGAAAATACCAAGAGAAAGAACAAAAAAATAAAGACTTGAATAAATATACATCATGAACAGTACGTACTTATAACTCATCTTTATTCATTTGCATTTTAGTATTTCTCAAACTTATTGTAAAATATAAATCCTTTAAAAGGACAACGCACTTGGCAGCGCATACGCAATTATGATAAACGCACAGATAGAATACGCCCATGTTTATGAATGGACATTTGCCAAACTTATTTTTTTACCAAGAATACTCCCTAAGGTCAACCACAAAAAGCATAAACAAGCAGACGATAAAATAAAAAAAACTCAAGAACAAAGCAAAGATGATAGCCAAGAAAAATATAAAGCAGAGAGAAAAAAAAACAACTAAACCCTAAGCAAATTAAAACACAAAAATGACACCAGCTTGCCAAAGAGGAAAAGATTTATATACAACATAAACGTCGCTAACAAAAGAAAAAAAATCTAAGAACGAAAAGCAAAAAACGATGAGACAACATCCACGCAGGATAATGACACGAAAATCCTTAACCGCTAAAGGCGAATGGGAATAACTGTGAGTAATCGGACAAACGGCCCACGGCCGATTATGGTAATGTGACCCTGACGCAAAAAGTTTATAAAAAAGAAGAAGAAAGAAAGAAGCGGAAAAGCAACAAAAGCCACACCAGATCATATACACAGGCATAACAAGGAAATGGTAACACTGGCGCGACGATTGCATGTGGGAAGGTGTAAGGATGCGGCTTGGAAGGATGCTTTTGAGCAGGAACAATGATGAACTCAACAGTTAATAGCCACACGTAACCAGGCAGAAAACACCAACACAACCACCGCAGCTAACAAGCAACTGGGGACTATAAACCAAACAGCCAACCAACCACAATAGGCCTGAAATGAAAAATCAGCGTATAAACATTATTTTACTAGGCAGCTATCATCAGCGGGTGGGCAGGGTGGTCTGTCATTGCGCGTTGGCTACACTGGAGTAATGAAGCTCATCACGTTACCAAACTTCCCCCAACATTTGGGGCGAATGAATAAATAATCTTGCGCATTCGAATTAAGAGACAGAGACAGTGATTGAAAGAGAGAGCGAGAGAGGGAGAGTGGGAGTGCAAGGAGAAAAGCTATGTATTCCACATGTCTTGTTGATGGATATACGGAGCTCGCTTTATGGTAATGTATTAAGTTTTATGTAATATTTATTGCCTTTGATTTAATTTTTATACCCAATTCTCAAGCGGACAAAGAGCTGTGCAATTTAAGAATTTGAAGACTTAGTAACTTTAGGTTAGGTTTGCCTGGCCGGCCGTTAATGGGCTCATATTGACCGAGTGGGTCCGTAGTGCTACCAGAAAAGTTCTCCAACATAAAAACGTCTAAATTAAAAGCCTGGACTCAGACTGAAGAGCAACGCCATACCTTTCACAAATAGTAGAGTTTCTTTACCCCTTTTTTGGATTCCGATTCGAGATCGGTGGATACGACTCCCCTAGTATCCGAAGAATTAGCTTCCACAGCAGGGGTATACATATATGTCCTTTTCCGAAATGCATATCTAGTATATGATGATTTTTTTTGCAATGACATTAAAATTTCCAGCTAAGAAAAAAATTCTACTTTGAAATACGACAGTGGCTCTTAAACTATAAGAAGTAGAAGTATGACTAATCACATTTAATTTTATCTCAAATGAGCTTAAATTTTCCTACAGTGTCATTCAAATATCAATTTCAAATATAGAAATCTGTAGCTACGTAAATTAAGCGTTGGGTATAAAAAGGTATTTAATTAAAACTCCATCGCATGCTTTGTGTTTTTTTTTAACCAAACTCATTTTAATGCGCCACTTTAACGACTTGTATTTATTATTAAAGTAACTGTTATTGTTGCACGCGCTGGCCTATTAACACAGCCACGTTAGTGGGCATTTACGTAAATCATTTTTTACACATACACACATTTGTTTACTGTTAACTGTTATAAAGGCCGCTCTACATCAAGACCGTCGTCGCCGCATATTTCGGCATAATCAAATAAATTGTGACATACCTACGAGCTGGAGCCGCTGCTGGGCAATAGTTTGTGGCATATTTATGCTTTTTTTTTAGTAAATACATATGTACATGCAAATATATGTATATGAGTATGAACAGTTTTACATACATATGTATATTACATATTAAATCACTGTGCTGTCTTTCAACAAAGAAATATTTCCGTTTGTATTTATATTTCATTTTTTTCCGCTTACTTGCACGAGTCATGTTGCTTACACTTGAAACAAGTAAAAGAGAAAAAGGACACTGCGAAACAATAAATTGTGATGTTTTGATAAGACGAAGGACGAGCATATTTTTATTATTTATTCAAATGCGAATTTACTACTCTGTTTTAAACGAGAAAGAGTGACAAGAAATTTGCCTTGAAAAGTACATTTTTTTTTTTGTGTATTCGAGTACATATCGACGGCTGAGAATAAGATCGCCCTATTTCAAAAATTGTTTCAAAAACGGCCTATTTGAAAAAATTGTTTCAATAACGTCCCATTTCAGATTTTGCTTCAAAAACGCCCTATTTGAAAAATTGTTTCAAGAACGCCCTAATTCAGATTTTGCTTCAAAAACGCCCTATTTCAGAGAAAATTCCATATATATTTCTCTGAAATAGGGCGTTTTTGAATAATTGTCTGAAATAGGACGTTATTGAAACAAATTCTGAAATAGGGCGTTTTTGAAGTAAAATCTGAAATAGGACGTTATTCAAACAATTTTTGGAATAGGGCGTTTTTGAAACAATTTTTGAAATAGGGCGATCTTATTCTCAGCCGTCGATATACATATATAAGCGAAGAAAGTAAGTTTTTATCGCAATCAGAAAAAATCTTTTAAATGAATGTATGTATGTGTTATATACATATGTACATATGTATGTAGTTTAAGTATTAAAAAAATAAACACTTAACTGGCAAACTAGTCCCTCAGTTTTCGAGATATCTGCATGAAATTCGAAATGTTAGTGTATTTTTGGGAGAAGCTGATCATTTGTCGGAATCGGCCGAATCGGACCACTATAACATATAGCTCCCATACAACCGATTGTTCCGATATGGACATTTTTGGGTATAACTTCTCCATTTAAACTGATAAGGACATGAAACTTTGAAGTATTTGTACCCATATAGACCTAAATAATGTCTCCGAAATTTGTCAAGATCGGACCACTATAACATATAGCTACCATACAACCGATTGTTCAGATATGGAAATTTTGGGGTATAACTTCTCCATTTAAACCGCTAAGGGCATGAAACTTTGAAGTATTTGTACCCATATAGACCTAAATAATGTCTCCGAAATTTATCAATATCGGACCACTATTAAATATAGCTACCATACAACCGATTGTTCAGATATGGAAATTTTGGGGTATAACTTCTCCATTTAAACAGCTAAGGGCATGAAACTTTGAAGTATTTGTACCCATATAGACCTAAATAATGTCTCCGAAATTTATCAAGATCGGACCACTATTAAATATGGCTCCCATACAACCGATTGTTCAGATATGGACATTTTTGGGTATAACTTCTCCATTTAAACTGATAAGGACATGAAACTTTGAAGTATTTTTACTCATATGGACCTAAATAGTGACACTGAAATTTGTCAAGATCGTACCATTATAATATATAGCTTTCATACAACCGATTGTTCAGATATGGATATTTTTGGGTGTAACTTCTCCATTTAAACGGATAAGGACTTGAAACTTTGCTGTGTTCGTACCCATATGGACCTAAACGATGTTACTATGAACTTTCAAGGTCAAAATATGGGTAAGCTAAACTAAATCAGACCCGTTCACGAAAGGTATGAAGTCTTCGGTACGGCCGCGCTGTGAGTAAATGGATAATAAATAAACAAATGTATCTGGCTATCTGTTAGGTACTTGAAATTTCATACAAATTGTGAAAGATAAGAAAGAAAATGAAATGAAAGGAAAGGAAAGAAAAGGAAAGGAAAGGTAAGAAAAGGAAAAGAAAGGAAAGGAAACGAAAGGAAAGGAAACGAAAGGAAAGGTAAGGAAAGGAAAGAAACAACGGCTATTTTTACAAAGCAAATTTCAAAATGTTTTTTCAATATAATTGTCAAGAGCAGAAAATAAATAACTTCCCATGAAACACTCAAAACAGAAAATTACTCAGATTATGGAAAAATGGGAAAGCTTCTCCGCTAAACACATACATATGTATGTACTTTCATTGTTTTGTATAAAATTTTCTTTAAAACATCGTTTTTATTCCTTGATTTGGAGACATTTTCTGGTAATACTTCTTTAATTAAATAGCTAAGATCATGACACTATTTATTCTTATAAACCTTTGCATAATATCACTCAGAACTGAAAGTAAAAATTTAAGAAAATCGGAGTATGTAACGACTCATTTCCTCATTCATGAAAGGTATGAAGCCTTCGGTACGGCTGAAGACTACCGCGCTCTTATTTGTTTTTTTTTTCGCTTTCCCTTCAGTGCATTTCAAACTGTTGTTAAGACTTTATAGAAGAAAGACTTGGCGGCATGTTTCTTTTGTACTCAAAGTTTGGGTTTCTCCCCTTCTTATTTTTCTGCTTCTTCTTATTTTTCTTCTTCTTGTTCCTCTTCTACTCATTGAAATTTTTTTTTATTTTTTTCTGCTTGTATTTCTTCTTCTTCATCTCTATTTTCTTCTTCTAATTTTTCTTCTTTTTATTCATCTTTTTCTTCTTTTTGCTATTTATTTTTTACTTCTTCTTCTTCTTCTTCTTCTTCTGCTTCTTCTTCTTCTTCTTCTTCTTCTTCTTCTTCTTCCTTATCTTCCTACTCTTCTTTTCTCGTCATCGTAATTGGCACTTAATATTCTAAACCTTTTTGACAAATACAACAAAGCGCGTCAGTCATTTCTACTTCCTGTGATAGTCGGCGCAGATTAGAGACACCAAAAGAGGACAAGGCATTCCCTACCTAAGATTTCCAACAGAATTAAGTGCCCAATCTTCTTCAGCTGCCAGCGGTGGGTGTCGATAGAAATACTTGCTTGCCCCAAGAATCTTCATTTATTCGTATAACCAATTTTAATGCAGCTGTTGGTAGACATTAATCAACGTCACTTGGCATAGCCATTTAAGTTGCCTTTATATTAAATGATTTAATTTAAATCACGCCTCTAAATTTTATAGGTTCTTTTTCACTTATTTAAGTACAAAACATAAAACAAATTTGAAAATATAATAAATTGAACTGAATGCTCACAATTTTCCGCAAAAACTTTTAAAGAACGATAAATTTAACTTTGAAATTTACCAAAAAGCCCACTTCAATCAAAGCAGCAGGAATTAAGGCACTAAAGTAAGTATTTATTTATTAAGTACTCGAGGCAAAAGAAAATATTAAACAACAGCAACTACAAAATCAATACAAAATTCGTTTGCTTTGGCCAAAGCATTTAGTCAATACGCTCAATACGTTCACTCAATACACCCTCAATGCAATCGAGTGCCCATTTCGCTTTGCCAACTCTGTCAATAAATAATGCTTTAGCTGCTTTGGGCTGGCAGCTTTGGGTTGCCATAAAACTGCACTTAAACCAGCAAAAGCACAGCAACAGCAACAGCAAAGCAGAAGAACGAAAAGTGTGTCATAAGCGAAATGAGAATGAGAATTTATTATTATGTATTTTTATGTTGTTGTTGCCATTTTACTGCCACTGGCACTGCCGGGCGCTTTAAAATCCAGTCCGTCCGTCCACCCATCCCAATTGAATGCAATTTTGAGTGAGTAATTGAGGACTTTTCCGCCCAACCAAACTCTGATAGTCTAGCGCAATCTGACATTTCAAATCAGGCAAGCAAACAGGAAGGCAGGAAAGCAGCAAAGCAGAAAGGCAGGAAGGTGGCAGCAGGATAATGGCTCGAATGACGGCAAAGCCATTGAACTGCAGAAATGCTTAATGACAAATACACATAAAAATATAGCAGTAGTCGATGTGTTTGTTTGTATGTATGGTTATAACCAACGTTGATTGCCAACTGGCTGCCACTCAAATTTATTGCGCAAATATTGAATTGGAAATTTCCAAACCAACCAAACAGCCAACCAAATAGCCAGTAAGCTTTTTTGCTAAAATTTGTTTAAAACGGCCACAACTACATAAAAAAGGTTTTTGATTGCGTTTGTTTGCAATATAAAGCATTTTGTTTAATGCAGCACAAATTTTGGGCCGAAGTTTTACAGCAAAAGCAATAGAAACATTTCCGATGCTCGTTAGAAGCTCAGGTTTTGCAAGGCAGATGCGCTGATTTTGTGCTTTGAATGCCTGATTTGATTACTTATGTATGTATGTATAGAGAAGAGTTGTATTTGGCTATAAGAAGAATAGACTAAAGAGCTCTTAGTCCTGTTCCCAGTGACTTCGACACTCTGGGGCTACGGCCTGCCACTCTGTGAAAGGCTCTAGCCTTGTTTAGATATCTATTTTTGCATGCCTGCATGTTTGTTTGTTTATCCGATTATTTGCTTATGCACCTGCAATATTCGGCCGTCTGCCATTCGAAAATATAATATTTGCTTTGCCGTCCCGCCCCAATCACTACTTTTCGCTTCGAGAAGTTAATGTTGTGCGAAATTATTTGAATTGTAATGCAAACAATTGGTAAAGCGTTCTTTTTATTTTGCCTTAGTTTTGTAGGAGGTACTCAAACGTTTTCGTAAATGAAGTAAGCTATAGCAACAACAACAGAAATGACAATAACATAGAAAGCATGGAATTTCACAAAAAAAAATTACTGCCAGTATCACGAACAACGAACGAAATACCGAAACGCCGAAAGCCACGGTGCCGAACTCGTCGAAAATCGTATCAGCTACCCCGTCGGTTCGAAGTTAAGTGTTGCCAACTATTTGAACTATGTTCGAATTAGCGTTACCAAGTGCTGATGCGAAATTGAGCGGGTTTTTCTCAGGTTTTTTATCTGTTTGATACATTTTTACTTTATTTTACTAAAAACAATTTATTTAAATAAAATAATAGATTCTATTGCGATAGCAGCTTTATTAGTAGAGAAAGAGGAGCAAAGGATTTCTCTGAACGAAAAAAGTTTTTGAGAGATCATAGCAATCCTTTTACTTTAAGTAAACAAGCGTAAATTTAATTAGAGGCTGAAAATAAAAAAAGTCTTAATTTTGCGTGAAAGAAATCTTTACCTTGTCCTTTTTTCTGTGTTTCATAGAATTATTTTGAACTACATAAAAGCAAATTGTATACAAAAACAGGGGAAAATTTCAATAACAATGTACCCGGCACCGGAATTTTTCGTTTCTTTTTTTTTTGCGATAGATCACTAAAATGCATACGAAATCTTGCGGAAATTTATAATTCATTAATAACACAGTGTTTTTGCGTAGAGCACCCTTATGCATTGCGAAGGCCGCCGCGCTTTGAAAAGTAATCCTCAGCCGACAGAACTCCCTTTCTGGAGTTAGATCTGGAGAGATTACAGTCATATCATTCACAGAACTTTTCCTAAAGGATTCATTGAAACATTCTTAGTGGTTTGAAAATAAATCCGGCGGGCGCATTATACTGAAGCCGACCTTCCACCACCTGCAATATTTATTTGAATGCGTCTTTATTGAGACGAAAGTTTTTACTGAAATGGTAAATTGTTGGTAATACATATTCATAATTCATTAGTTGCTTTTTTATAGTAGTCAAACAATAATTATCAACTTCAGAAAATGGATTATTATTCTTGGCTGAAAATATATTTTAATTTCCAAAACCTACATACACACGTAAATCACTCTTCTTATCATTATTTAAAAATTTGTTCTTTGAAGTTTTTCTTTGCATATAACAGCAATTCAATCGCGGTGGAAAATGCAATGGACCCACGCCATGTTTGTGGCTTCTCGCGACCGGTTGATTAATGTATTTACGTATATTCACACTTATTAACACTTATTACAACTTCATACATGCATTTTCATAATTTAATTAAACTTTTATTGTAATATTTTGTTAATATCGCCGCAACCAAATACTTGCGGCAAATTTCGGCCCGAAAAACTGTCAAAATGTTCGTTCATTCGGTGTTCATAATGCCGATTTACCGAACTTCGAAAGATTCGGCGCGCCGTCGGTTGTCATAATGCCGATTTGCCGAAATCGTCATTTCGGTACCGCCGACGGTGTTCGTGATAGTGGCATACAAATCATTTTCAATTTAGCTACGCAAACAGGGAAATGCACAAAATGCACAATTTTATAACACATTTCTTTTGATTTCTGTTTCAGCATTACTCGTACAGAAATGCTAAGTGTGCTTATTATTGATAGGGGAGTAAATCGAGTGGGAAGCTAAGTACATATTGACTAACGGAATATTAACAAGTAAGGAAGCCTAAGTTCGAGTGGAATCGAACATTAGATACTCAGCTGTATGCTTTCATTGTTTGTTTGCGTTTGATGGAAACACGGCGTATTTTATATAAAGCGAGTGCCGCATAAAGTGGGCGTAACCACGCCCATTTTCAACATTTTTATCAGTCATCCAACTTAGCATATGAATATTATTCTTTGTGCAAAATTTCATTCCTTTTTGACTTCTAGTTACAAAGATGTCACGTTACACATTCCCAAAGAGTGTTCCAGAAATATCTGTTAAAAAGTAGGCGTGGTCATAAACCGATTTGAATAAATTTTTGCATGTCTATTAACACAAGTTATAAAAGTGTATAAACCAAGTTTCGTCATAATATCTCAATTATTTGTCGAGTTATGGGCTAAGAAATCTCGTATATTCCTTTGTCTAAAAAGAGGCGGTGCCAAATTTTTCTACTTTTTGTTTCCGGTCTATTGTGGAACTCATGCCACAAAATTTCTATGAATTATCTCTATATTTGACAAAGATATCGCTTAAAATGTTTTTATTAGGTCACTATAGTTCCCATGTATAAAAGTGGGCGTGATCGCAAACCGATTTCGCTAAAATTTTGAACATGTATTACTAAAAGTAATAAAAGTGTATACACCAAGTTTCGTCATAATATCTCAATTGTTTGTCGAGTTATGGGCTCAGAAATCTCATATATTACTGTTTATAAAAAGAGGCGGTACCACGCCCATTTGCCAAACTTTTTGTGTTTTTCGTTTTATGTCCGCAGTTGGACTCCTGCTATAAAATTTCAATGATATATCTTTATATTTGACAGAGATATCGCTTAAAATGTTTTTATTAGGCCACTTTATAATACACATATATAAAAGTGGGCGTGGCCGTCAACCGATTTTAACTATTTTCCGTCCAAACGTTTGCCTAAGTAAGTAAATCACGCGTACCAAATTTGATCGATACATCTTCAATGGTTTCTGAGTTATGACATATAATACTTTCAAGGTTTGACCTTTAATAAATGGGCGTGGCACCGCCCATTTTCCAAAATTTCATCCTAGGGCCCTGAGCTAAACACGTGGGTAAAATTTCATCGCTCCAGCTATATTAGTGACTGAGATACCAAATTTCCGATTTTTCTATATAGGAAAAGTGGGCGTGGTCATGGTCCGATTTCGCCCATTTTCAATACCAATCGTCCCAGTCTCGATACCAACTTGCATTCCAAATTTCATCAAAATATCTTAATTTTTGCGCGAGTTAGAGTGCGTACGGACGGACGGACGGACGGACATGGCTCAATCGATTCCTCTTTTCACCCTGATCATTTTGATATATATAAGTCTATATCTATCTCGATTATTTCATTTTGTTACAATCCACCGTTATGTGATTAAAACTATAATACTGTGTACTAGTACAGCTGAGTATAAAAAAAAATAAAATAAAATATAGTTCTAAATTTATAGACGTTTAAACTGCCATAACCGCTTGTAACAAAAAGGAAATCTGTCAGCCTTAAATTCCTGATGCCCATCTCTCCCGAACCATATCTACTGAAATTTCGGTCCTCGGAAGCTCTATATTCCTTCTAATCTCCTTTCCAGCTCTGAAGTGGTATCTAGAACTGGCCATCAGGAATTCAATTTTAATTTTTGGCACAAGTGTCGGTTATGCGGTTATAAAAGTTTAACTTAGGCGGTTGTGTAGTTTAAGCGACGACGTACTGTTGTAAATATTTGAAAGAAAAATAGGAACAAGAACTGTTACTTATTTTTATACCTGGAAGTTTAAAAGCCTATTTGTAAGGGTACACCCAGACGACGCAAGATAAAAAACAAAAACAAAAATTTTGAAATTTTCACTTTCTGGAAGTACTTTTTTGCCTCGTCTGGCTGTACCCTAATACTAATGAAAAAGGGTACCTCTCATACAAACTATTGCAGTCCTTTGGAAGGATGTTGTCAGTATTTTGGATACCTTTGGATTTTCGGTCTTTGCATTTTTATTGGTCTTTTGGACTCCTGTTATCAAGGTTTATGATTTTTGATATGTCTCAATGGAGCGGGACGGTATTTGCTAGTTATTTAGTATCTAAATACATACCAAAGGCCACACAATGGGGAACCAGTTATAATTAACTAGTCTTGTAATTTGTATATACCAAAAAAGCATCCTTTAAAAACAGCTATGAATCGTGCGAATGAGAGGTACCCTGACATAATCCCAAGGGGCATAATCCCAAATTTTTTATTTGGGATTATGTCACTCCCCCTAGGGTGACATAATCCCAACTTTTTTACTTGGGCTTATGTCACCCTAGGCGTAGTGACATAATCCCAATTGGGATAATGTCATTTTCAAGCCCAAAAAAAAATTTCAGATTTTTTCTTAGATTTTATTACATTAAGCAAAAAAATTAAAGCTGACAATAAAGTTAATGTTGTTATACAATAATACATTGAGTATATGTATAAGATGAAATATGTACATATGTACTTAAATACACATGTTCTCAAAAAATTACTTTAAAACTAAAAAATTACATTAATATTAAATATATTTACATATATACAGACTTTTTTCAATAAAACGATAGGTATATAAATATTTGTGTACATTTTATATATGTCTATAAAAAGATGAAAATTTGGAAGAAAAAATCGCGCGATTAATAGATCGATAGGTGTATACATATGTATGTACATATGTCTATAAAAAGATGAAAATTTGGAAGAAAAAATCGCGCGATTTTTGATTCCAAATTTTCGCCTGCGACGCTTTTTTTTTAATAGATCGATAGGTATATACATATGTATGTACATATCGCACACTAAATCAAAAAGCGTTACAACTCAAAATTCAAAAAATTTCAGGAGAGGCAAAAAACTTTTTAATTTTTATAGGCAATGATATGGGAAAAGGCTACGTATAATAGTTATTTCTCAGTTAAAAAAGACTCTGATGGAAAAGATTTTTTGGCAGCCGCTAGAGATATATTCTGTGTACCAATTTATGGAAGAAACCCGATTACGAAAAATTTTGAGTTGTAACGCTTTTTGATTTAGTGTGCGATATGTCTATAAAAAGATTAAAATTTGGAAGAAAAAATCGCGCGATTTTTGATTCCAAATTTTCGCCTGCGGCGCTTTTTTTTTTAATAGATCGATAGGTATATACATATGTATGTACATATGTCTATAAAAAGATGAAAATTTGGAAGAAAAAATCGCGCGATTTTTGATTCCAAATTTTCGCCTGCGACGCTTTTTTTTTAATAGATCGATAGGTATATACATATGTATGTACATATCGCACACTAAATCAAAAAGCGTTACAACTCAAAATTCAAAAAATTTCAGGAGAGGCAAAAAACTTTTTAATTTTTATAGGCAATGATATGGGAAAAGGCTACGTATAATAGTTATTTCTCAGTTAAAAAGGACTCTGATGGAAAAGATTTTTTGGCAGCCGCTAGAGATATATTCTGTGTACCAATTTATGGAAGAAACCCGATTACGAAAAATTTTGAGTTGTAACGCTTTTTGATTTAGTGTGCGATATGTCTATAAAAAGATTAAAATTTGGAAGAAAAAATCGCGCGATTTTTGATTCCAAATTTTCGCCTGCGGCGCTTTTTTTTTTTAATAGATCGATAGGTATATACATATGTATGTACATATGTCTATAAAAAGATGAAAATTTGGAAGAAAAAATCGCGCGATTTTTGATTCCAAATTTTCGCCTGCGGCGCTTTTTTTATTTTAGATCGATAGGTATATACATATGTACATATGTCTATAAAAAATTTAAATTTGGAAGCAAAAATCGCGATTTTGCTTCGCACTAGTACCTACTCGAGTGATTTGGTGTTCTGGCTCCCTTTTATTTGGGATTATGTCACTCCCACATAGGTGACATAATCCCAAGTAAAAAAGTTGGGCTTATGTCACCCTAGGGGGAGTGACATAATCCCAAATAAAAAATTTGGGATTGTGCCACTTGGGATTAAATCACGGCACCCGAATGAGACACTTACCTGAAAAGAGATAAAAGAAAAGGATATTATTAGTTTTTATAAAAAAAAAAAATATTTAGAGCTGAAAGTACAAAATATTAATGGCATGTTACCGCAGCAGGTCATTCTCTCTTATTATCGGTGCTCGCTCTCTCAATCGTCGTTCAACCTCGAATCCAATGCTTAACCAGGCTAATTCCCATACAAAATGCTGAGAGCAAAATCTACAAGGATTCATTCTCAACAATATCACCAACCCCGCTAAAATCGATGCCTTCCCTATCAAAATCTGGCAAACAGACCAAACTTACAAATTTTTCTGTCGTAAATTTTCAGTTTTAACGTTTACATCAAATCAATACAACTACAATGAAGAAGAACAAGAATGAGTGAATTCAAACAGGATAGCTACGTGGTGAGGGATATTTCGCGAAATATTTATCGAGATAGCTCGAAAGCCAATTACGTTATGTGCAGACAGGCCATAACCAGCAGAAATAAGTGAATTAAGTTGAACTCGCTCAAGCGAAAAAAACAGTTTGAAAGGCAGTGTTGTGCAGTAGAGAGAAAAAAGTTGCCAGAAAAAGTCACAAAGTTGGATATGCACTGTAAAGCGAGAGAAATATTTACGTTTGAATTTTTTAATGTGGTCCGACAGACCAACATAACCAGTTGAGGGTTAATATTGGCATGGCAAGCACTCTACCCATTGCAGCATAGTCTACAAATCTTCTATCTATATATATAAGGATGAAAGTTTGTTTGTTTGTTTGTTTGTTTGTTTGTTTGTTCCCTATGGACGCCGAAACTACCGGGCCGATCACATTCAAATTTTGACACAATGATCACCTGGTATTAGATTGAAATTATGACCACATTTAATTATGGTGTCTCAACCCCTTCCCGAGATATAGGCCAACATATGGACCCCGATTCCTCCGAAATATTTTTCTGCATTATTGGTATCAAATTAAAGGTATCAATCAGAGCTTCAATAGAGAGTTCATTCCATTCCAATTTTCCAGTCGGTTATCCAAAATATATTAGTAATCATGATGTACACCGATATGTGGACCGGATGGCCATGGAAAGTTGTTGATAAGGAACGTGAGACGGGGAGAGAGAGAGAGAGAGTAGTATAAGAGGAGGAAGAGGTAGAGGGAACGGGAAATGCTGAGTGGTAGGCAGACCGATAGGGAAGGGAGTTGATTAGTGTGATTTGTCGCAGCGAAGTGGGACGGGTATTTGCTAGTTGTATATATGCAGGTATCTACTTCCTTCAACATAATTACGCTCATTTGTATGTACTTCCCTAATGTGTGCTCTTTGTTTTCAAGCTCTTTTTTTGACGAAAAAATTTTATTTCAAAGCCAAAGAATACGCTTTTTTAATACAAGGAATTGCTAAATTAAGCGTAAAGGTGTATACATACATACATTCATATATTTACATACATATCTGCATTGCACATACATATATCTTTATACCTTAAACTTTTTCGCCTTTCATCATGTGCGTCTGCTTGATAAATTATCTAATGTCTGCATCTCTTTCGATGTCATTACATACACGCTACAAGTAATGAAGCAAAAATAAATCTGCTCAATGAATCTAAAAAGTCATGCTTATATGCATGAAGAGTGTGCACATTACGTGCAAACAGCAATACTTAGCTCTAAGTGGACCAACAACAACAAAACAGCCACTCAAACAAAAAAGCTATCGAATACCTTTAAAACATCAGCGCAGGGCTAAATGTCTTGACACATAATTTTCGGTTGTGTGCGGCGACGACAAATGAGACAGACAAAGGCCGCGACAAAGGCATACATGTAAAATATTTAAGAAGAAGAAGAATACAAAAATAAATTATTACATGCAACATACAAACTTTCAGTATGGGATACAAACATGTATTGCTTCTGCTATACATACATATGTTTAAATGTAAAAGAATAAAAAAAAACAAATTCGCTGTCTGTTGCCACTTTCATTGGCAGCTGTAATTTGTCGTCTTGTCTCTTGATGCTCCTTAATGTATGTATGTACATAAATTATGTTGCTGGCAATATTTTTTTGTGTTCCTTAGCTTTTCAGCTACTTTTTATACTCAGCTGTATTAGTACACAGAGTATTATAGTTTTGATTTCATAACGGTGGATTGTAACAGAATGAAATAATCGAGATAGATAAAGACTTATATATATCAAAATGATCAGGGTGAAAAGAGAAATCGATTGAGCCATGTCCGTCCGTCCGTCTGTCCGTCCGTCCGTCCGTCTGTCCGTCCGTCTGTAAACTCTCTAACTTGTGCAAAAATTGAGATATTTCGATGAAATTTGAAATGCAAGTTGGTATCGAGACTGGGACGGTTGGTATTGAAAATGGGCGAAATCGGACCATGACCACGCCCACTTTTCCTATATAGAAAAAATCGGAAATTTGGTATCTCAATCATTAATATAGCTGGAGCGATGAAATTTTACCCACGTGTTGAGCTCAGGCCCCTAGTAAGAAATTTGATGAAAATTTGGAAAATGGGCGGTGCCACGCCCACTTATTAAGGGTCAAACCTTGAAAGTTTTATATGTCATAACTCAGAAACCATTGAAGATATATCGATCAAATTTGGTACGCGTGATATACTTACTTAGGCAAACGTTTGGACCGAAAATAGTTAAAATCGGTTGACGGCCACGCCCAGTTTTATATATGTATATTATTAAGTGACCTAATAAAAACATTTTAAGCCATATCCCGTCATATTTCTTCATAACAGCATAACGCCACTGCATATATGAAATTTCATCACTCGCGCTTTTTGCGAAAGTTAGAGTGGTCCGGCCGAACGAACGGACATGGTTCAATCAATTGTTTTTAATCCTGATCGTTTTCATATACACATATATGTATGTAAGTCCATATCTATCTCAATTATTTTATGATCTTACGTACAACCGTTATGTGATCAAAAGTATACATACATATACATATATTGTACTACGTACAGCTGTGTATAAATCAGCACATCCTATACTGAAAAATCCCCATTCAGCGTAGGTATAAATACACACGTGTAATGTTTACATACAAACATACAGCTGAAGCTTATAAAAGTGTTTAAAATTTTTCACGACTTCTCAACTGGAGCGACATCTACGTTTGTATCTAACTCTGCACTCTTGTTAGAAAAAAATAATTCTGAAGGCATAGTTTTAGGCGCAAATCTTTTACTTTAAATTTAAACATTTTATTTTTTCAAGAAAAAAACTATTAAAAAAAGTACCACGCCCAATAAAACACCGTTTCCCATGCATAGCTAATTAATACCTTTAAAACGATGCCTTACTTATTAATTTTGGTAAATTATGTGAGCAGAAAAAGGGATATTTATAAAACACCAATTAGAAATAATATATATACTAGCTGGACCCGTGCGCATCTTGCGCAAAAAATAACAAAACATACGTGGCGCCAGTCGGTATGGTTTGTGCTGTCACGCCCATTTTAAAAAACTTATTATTTATTTGGTTTGGTGGACCTTATGGAACTTTCAATGAATTACCTAGATATATGTTTGACAAAGATATCGCATAAAATGTTTTTATTATTCCTATATAGGTATGTGCAATATATTTTTATATATTTTATATATATTTTTATGTGCGTATGTGGTTCTTGCCGACTTGGGTAATTTTTTTCCACACGTTTGCCTTGGCTTAATCGATTTATCTGCTACAGTTCCTGAGTTTTGACTTATAAATCATTGAGAATTTGCTCCTCTTGGCCCATTTTTCAAAATTTCAGCACGTTTCCTCATAACTGCATAACGTAATTTCATCACTCGGGCTTTATTAGTGATTGAATTATCATGTTTTACGTGCTTTTCGAAATACACACATATGCCTTATTTTCAACCCCAATTTTCTCTGTTCCCATTAGAATCTATGTACCAAATTTCATTAAAATATTTCTATTTTTGCGCAAGTTAGAGTGTATACGGCCGGACGGACGGACATGGTTCAATCATTTTTTTCATCCTGATCGTTCTGATATACTCTTATATATTAAGGTGGAGTGAAAATTTTTTTTTGGAAATTCAATTTGTTCCAAAGCCAGAACGGCACCTTTCTAGCCCAGTAATAAGCCTTTAAAATTTTATTGACCTACTCGCATGTTTAGAGGTGCCCTCAGCCCCACAAAGTTGAAAAAATAGCACGATCTGGTACAAATGTGAAATTTCTACAATTATGAAATAAAAAAAACCAAGTATGAGGATTGATAAACAGGCTAAGTTGAGTATAAAAGTGAATTTTTTTTTGGAAACAACAACAACCAAAGTTTCTAAAGGTCAAAGTTTATATTATGCATTTTTTAAATTGCAATTACTTAAAAACTACTGAACCGATTTCAAATATTTTTATACCATTTGA
Organism: Urophora cardui; assembly: GCA_960531455.1. Lineage (NCBI taxonomy): Eukaryota > Metazoa > Arthropoda > Insecta > Diptera > Tephritidae > Urophora > Urophora cardui. The sequence continues at coordinate 29,375,239 of OY482673.1, forward strand.
TAGGTATTTTGAATCCCTTTAGTTTGATATACATTTTATGTGGGTTCCATAACACTCCCCGCTGCGGGGGTAAACCCCCCTTTTACCCCCCTTACTTTTCATATAAAGTACCACGCCCAATAAAACACCGTGTCGCATGCATAGCTAATTAATACCTTTAAAACGATGCCTTACTTATTAATTTTGGTAAATTATGTGAGCAGAAAAAGGGATATTTATAAAACACCAATTAGAAATAATATATATGATGATCATTGAAATTTTGTCCCACGAGTCCAGCTATGGACATAAAACAAAAAACACAAAAATTTTGGAAAATGGGCGGTGCCTTGCCCACTTATTAAGGGGCAAACATTGAAAGTTTTATGAGTCATAACTCAGAAATCGTTGAAGATATATCGATGAAATTTGGTACGCGTGATGTACTTACTTAGGCAAATGTTTGGACGAAAAATTTCCAAAATCGGTTGACGGCCTCGCCCACTTTTATATATGGGTCTTATAAAGTGACCTAATAAAAACATTTTAAGCGATATCTCTGTCAAATATAAAGATATATCATTGAAATTTTATGGCAGGAGTCCAACTGCGGACATAAAACGAAAAACACAAAAATTTTGGAAAATGGGCGTGGCGCCGCCTCTTTTTAGAAACAGGAATATACGAGATTTCTAAAATCATAACTCGACAAATAATTGAGATATTATAACGAAACTTGGTTTATACACTTTTATAACTTGTGTTAATAGACGCGCAAAAATTTATTAAAATCGGCTAATGACCACGCCTACTTTTTAACAAAGATATTTCTGGAACACTCTTTGGGAATTTGTAACGTGACATCTTTGTAACTAGAAGTCATAAAGGAATGAAATTTTGCAAAAATAATAATATTCATATGCTTAGTTGGATGACTGATAAAAATGTTGAAAATGGGCGTGGCCACGCCCACTTTATGCGGCACTCGCTTTATATAAAATAATCCGTGTTTCCATCAAACGCAAACAAACAATGAGAGCATACAGCTGAGTATCTAATGTTCGATTCCACTCGAACTTAGGCTTCCTTACTTGTTCGCTTTTAATTTTGCTCACCTTTACCGCGCCTACGCGCTAACTTAATTAATTGTGCGGATATTTATTAGGTTTTATGTTTTATGTTTGTCATAATTAAAATGCTTGTTTTTTTGGGACGCTTGTTTAACACGTTCACATGTTTAATGTTTGTGTTTAATGCGTGTAAATAATTTGCTGGATATTAATATTATTTACTTAAGTGGAGTTATTTTAGTACAATTAATGTTTTCCATTTAGTAAATTTTTTGTTGGAGTTCTCACAATATCTTCGTTTATTAATTGTTTGGCATGTTTGCTGGTGACATCAGTTTTTCTAGGTGATTGTGTTTGTTCCGGATTTTTAATTTTTCTCAGTCACTCTTATCTGGAAGTAGCTGGCTATTGAAGTAAGACTGAGTGAAATACGTTCGAAAGCCCAGCTGTAATCCAGTTGTAAATTACAACATGCCCAAATTATCAACTAAATCCGGCGGTAGTAGCTCAATGGGATGCCATTGGATTACCAATCGAAACGACTTAAGTTCGATCCTCGGTTGAGGCCGCTTGAAGAAGTCTGATGAGGGGATGTGGTGGTCTCCGAAATATAATGAAATATAATAAAAAAACTGGCCAATAGCTCATACAAAGTTCACATAAAAATCATAATTAGAACTAAACGGCCATGTAAAAACAAAAACGTAAATTCATCAAGACTAAGCTACTGGCCATTGATTGTAGGGCTCATTAAACGTTTTATTCTTGCTAAATCTTCTTTCTGCGAATTATTTCACAGCAAGATTGTTGATAGTATTATCTTATGTACATGTAAATGCAAATAAATATGTGCTTAAATCAGAAAATTAAATAAAGGCGTGAGTCATTAACAATCATGTCGCGAAGCACATATTTTGCAGCTTATATATGTATATACGCATACATACATGATTTTCGGTATGTACCTACTGGACAGAGACAAAATGCTTTTAATGCCAATATGTTTCGCAACTTTTTAATGGTTTTCGCCAATCTTTGCTGCAGCTTGCGCAGTAGGTATATATGTAATGAAATTCTTTTCAACAACTTCCAGTGCATTATCTGCCATTAAATTACATTTTAAATCAGACAATAAATTAAAACTTGTTAAGTCACTTTAAACATGTATGTTTTTAATCGTACATAAACACTGCCAACTACGTGTATTTATACATAAACTTTTATGCACATAGACGTGTGGCCACTGAAAATACAAGGCATCAATTAAGCATAAAAATAAATGTTGCGGTTGCTGCATGCCACCGCTTCACTTCTTGATATGTACATAATTACAAATGCATAAATTAACAATAAATATTTTTAACTGCAGTGAAAATGTGCACTTTTGCATATACACATGCATTTTCATATATAACAATGAATATGTATAACGGGGTGTTGTCATTCTAGAATCACTCACTGTACATTTTTACATCCCGACAATTGAGCGATACCGTATTGCCCATCGCATGTCAACTGAATCAAGTGAGTTGTAGATAGTATTCCGTGACAGATTGATTGTTTCGTCTTTATGTGGTTGTTTTGGTATAATAATGCATGAGAAATTTAACAAAAAAAAAATATCACTTGCAAACGCGCGCTCATTTGGATGATGGTGAAAATTGATTGGAGGTATGCAATAATATAGCAAAATCAGGATTGAAGGATTTTATAATGAAGTTTAAAATATTGAAAAAGTGGCAATCCTAACTAAATATTTCAAGCGATCAGCTTTAAAAAAAATTCCCTTAACTTCATATTCATATTTTAATAATTAATTGATTTTTAGAAATTTTATTTAGCTAAAAACTTCAACATGTGGCAACCCTCAGAAAAAAATTTTGTTTTGAAATGAGAAAAACTACACGATTTGCTATAACACTGTTATTTTGTTAATTTTCGCAATCTAAATTTTTTTAAGAAGGTGGCAACCCTAATATAAATATTGCTAGCGATCAGCTTTCTTAAATTTCTTTACTTGGATACACATATTGCAATGTGTAATTGATTTTTACAAAATTTTTTGGGCAAAAGAATTATAAACAGATGGCAACCCCCTAAAATATTTTTTCTTGCAATAAGAGTTCCTAATTTTTTCTTTCCGAAAAATGCACGATATTCTATAACGAATTTATTTAATTAATTTCCTATTCAAATTTTTGAGGAAGGTGGCAACCCTCAAACAATTTTGGTTTTGCAATGAGATCTACGTTTTTCGAAGAAATACACTACACGCTAATCGTATACTAATTTTATTTTATTAATTTACATAATATAAACTTTTAAGAAGGTGGCAACCCTAAAAACAAATTGTTTAGAAATGGGAATTTCTATGTGTTTGCGAAAAATATACGAAATGATATATTACATTTATTTAATTAAATTACCAATTCATATTTTTTGGGGATATTACTTAAAGTTCTCTAATTTGATAATCATATTTTAATATTTTATTATTATTTTAATATTGATTATTAGATATTTTATTGAGCTAAAAAATTTCAAACAGGTGGCAACTCTTAAAAAAATGTTTGGTTTTGCAATGAGAATTTCGAATTTTTTTTTCGAAAAAAAAAATATGCGGTATACTAAAATAATTTTATTTTATTAATTTTCTATATAGTGGTTTTTGGTGACCTATATACATCAACAATTTTTCTTCGCTGCCTTCAGGTCAATTAAAACAAGATGTTTTTCAAATTTTTATTTTCCCGAAGAAAAATTATTTTATTAATTCCCGCAATCTAATTTTTTTAAGAAGGTGGCAACACTAACCAAAATACTTCCAGCGATCAGCCTTCTTAAACTTTTGTAATTTTATATTCATACCGTACTTCAGACTTGTGGCAACCCTGAAAAAAAATTATTTTGCAATGATAATTTCTAAATATTTTCGAAAAACGCACGATATGCTATAACCCATTTATTTAATGAATTTACCTATTCGAACTGCTCTGAGAGGCGTGGCAACCCTATTGCTGTTTCGTGTAACCGCAGACAGCCGCTTGATTACTTGATTTTCATGTTTCAAGCAAATAAACCACCTCCTTTTTGTGCGAAACATTAAAAATTAATTTTATATTAATATAAACTGGGCAGGTAGTAGATGTTGTTAAAGTTTAATGATTTAATGGTAAATTAATAATGAAACAAAACCAAATTATAATTTTTTAAAATATATGTAAGAGTATATACATACCTACATATGTATATCTTTACTATGGCATATTTTTGTTATTAAAAATACCAAAAATAAACCAAATATCGCTTTTCACATGACAAAATAGCCACGCACGTTGACATGTGGCAATTTTTCCCAAAACGAATTCAATTCGTCAACACGCATATTCTAATAAAATATTTAAGCTTGTGGGCAAAACAGTTTGCACTTTCAAATCACCAAATGGAGGACACAGTGTTGACTGACTGACTCACCGACTGACACATGTGTGTTGATGTGGTTTATCTAAAAAAATTTTTGAATGACAGGAGTATGTATGCACAAAAGTGCGTATTTATAAGTGTATGTATGCATGTATGTATGTGGGAATGTGAGTGCGTCACATACATACATATTTCATTGTTGCAAAACCATAAAATAATTAAAAAGCTTTAAACATTAATTTTGAAAATGAAAACGTGAGTCACAAAAGCAAATAACTAACGTTTATTTGGTGGTATTTATTGAGTGTTCTATGAAATTTGAAACACAACAAAATTCTAGAGTAATTATATAGCAATGACTAACTTATTGCAAAAATTAGAACAATTTATTTGCAGTATTGTGTATATGTATATGTATGCGCGCATCTAATTCGATATTGTAGCCAAATTACACTACCCGACAAAATTTCAAAAATTTTCATAACCTCGACATTTGATACATGATTCCTATGTAGAATTTCCACAGATTATAATCCGGAAAGTGCCAAAATGTTCATTAAGAAATAGGCTATTGACTCAAAACGTGAAACCATGAGGATATTTAATATTTCGTAAAAAAAATTACAAAAAAGAAGATGAATTTCGAAAACAACCTGCAAATTTTCATTAAAAAAATATTTTGTTCGCCATAACTCCGTCACTTTAACGGCGATTTTAATTATTTTTACTTTGTTGGAAAGGGTATTTCATCCTCTCAAAACAAAATTATGAATTATTATGAAAATCGAGACGGTAATGGCGGAAATATTGACTAATTAGTAATCCTACTTTTTTCTCTTATCTCAAAAGCTTAAATTTCAAAATATCTCGAAAACTGTCCTACTTTTGAACCATCTGATTACATATTTGGAATCAGCAGAAAATTCTACATAGGAATCATGTATCAAATGTCGAGGATATTTTTTTTGTCGGGTAGTGTTATGTGAACGCTGGTTTTTTTGTATACGAACTCTTAATGAGAATTGCGGCTAAATATTTTTGGAATAATTGCATAAAATTTCAAATAGCTGGTTTGCGGTGAGAGGCTGTGTGCGCCATAATTGTGCAAATGAAAATTGATATAATCCTTGTAACGATATACATAAATGTAGAAAATGTATTAAATGCAGTAGGGCCTGGTAAATTTAGCACACAACTAAATGGCTTTTATTCTCATATTTTAAATTGTTTTAAATGTGAAGGTTACAGCCTTTAGGGAAAGCTTAAAAATTAAAATTAAAAATGAGTTTATTTATGACCTCGCTCTAGTTAAATACTTTTACATTATCAACTAAACAATTTGACCTATCCCATGTACAATTTATAAAATGTTTTCAAATTCATTTTGAATTAAAATATTTGCATAATTTATTGCGCCTATAAAGGTCAATCATCATAAATTACTTTTGTAGAAAAAGAAAAAAAAATCGGTATTTGGACACATAAATAAATCCATACAAATAAGCAAGCAGCATCCCAACAAACATTCAGAGTCATAAAATAGTCAGAAAGGAATCCTAATTCGGATGTATTGTGGAACGATTTTCCGTCATCCCTTGTCAAGTTTGGTTTGGAGACAAACCGGTTTCGGCTAATATGCGCCATCTTCAGTGTCTTCTTTCGTTCTGAGAACGGAGAACGAAAGAAGACACTGAAGATGGCGCATATTAGCCGAAACCGGTTTGTCTCCAAACCAAACTTGACAAGGGATGACGGAAAATCGTTCCACAATACATCATATTCCTACCCTGTCGGAAAAACAAGCAACCAAAAAGTTATTAATTCGGAGCGTTCGCACTCAATACTAACTCAGTTTGGAGTCCGAATTGTATGTATTTCTGTTAATAAGGTACATCATATGAGCCTGAATAAGAGTCATAAAAGACTCCTATTGGGCTCATATTTATGACTCTTTTTTTCTTCCTCTATGACTGGTGAAACCAAAAAATAATTTTTTTTTGCATTTTCTTTCCCGTGGTCCAGTTCTATTCATCCTCTCCCGCATTCTGTAGCTCTTCCTCTACCGCCACCAGTGGGTTCCGATAGAAATACTCTCAGGTTCAGAGCAAGTTTATCTATTCTCATGATATGGCCTAGCCAGGCAGCCGCTGAATTTTTAATCTGTACATGGTTTAGAAAACGGGACCAGAACGGCCTTTTGAAGACCCAAAAGAACTGTTTTTAATGCAAATATCCAATTTTTCTCGAAAAAGAAAGCAATGCCACTTCACAAATGACGAAAAAAACTATTCATGTTCATCAAAGGAGCGCTAAGGATATGTTTTTTTTACTGGGCATTTGTACAAGTGAATAAATATACACGTATGTATATCAATGTAGCTTTGCATTGAAAAATCTATCTTCATAAGCAACGCCCGCAATATTTGGTTACTCATACGCCACCGCCGCCCAAACGTATGGCGTCCGCAACCAGTGCATGACCAGACCAATGACTGGCCAATATTGAATTAAGTGCTATAATTTAGTTAACCAACTGACGGCTGAATAAACGCACAACAAAAAAGAAAGAAAAACAAAAATAAAAAACAACAACAAAAACCATGAAAGGAAATCTGATTTATTGCTGGGAATTTGGTAAATTTCATTTCGTTTTGCTAAAACCAATTTAAGTGTTATTTAAGTTGAAGCAAAAAGTGTGACAAATGGTTAGAGGAAGAAATATTTATATTTGTACTTTTGTGTGCTTATAAATGTGAGTGTAAGAATTGTAGCAAAAAAGAAAAAAAAAAATACTAAGCGCCACATGACTGTGCACAAATCAAGTGCAAAGCAAATGGGCATTAAACCGTCCGAGAAAATACGCTGCAAGCAATAAAATCAGTGCTATAGCAGAAGAGACAAAAACACGAAAAGGGGAATTGAGAAAGTAAGGAAATTCACAATCTAAGAAAAATTTATATGTACAAAAATATTGAATGTATGAAATTTTCAGGCATTGAGTCCAATAATTTAATATTTGCGACCTAAAATATATATATTTTTTTGTAGTAAAGCAGCGCAACGCCGCTTTTGTATATTGTTTATGTTATTAATATATGTAGAAATACTTATAAAAATATAAACAATCGCGCACTTAAGACATATTTACTACCAAATCAAGTTATTTTACTAGCGCCATAAATATAGCAAACAATTTATAGCTAAAACTGATTTCTTAAATGTACCAAAAACTCATACATGGGAGCGCTGAAATATAAATGTAAAGGTTGAGTAGTCAGTAAAGAAATCAATGAACATGAATATGTTCGCTTTTGGCCGCTAAACGCAGTAGTGACTTAAATAAAAAGAATGTTCGCTTACTTAATAAATCAATGCGGGATTATATGGTTACTTTGGAAAAATTTGCTGCAAATAATAAATAATGGAAATGATGAAAAAATAAATAAAAATAGTAATAGAAATAGAAATATAAATAGAAATAAGACAGTCCAATTTTGCATGACATTAAATAATAGTTAATAAATGTTCTGTAGTTTAGTTTTAGTCGCCTGCCATTAAAAGTGTCACGCGCAGAGGGTTCTGCAGATGAAGAAATGATGGTTGAGGCAGTAAAAATGGTTAGATTGATTTCTTTGTCGATTAATTTTATATGAAGAGTTCACACTGGGACGGTCTTTTGAATTTATTTATCGGTTTTGCCTAATTATTCCTTTAGGATTTATCAGTCTTTGGATTTCATTATCGGTCCTACGATTTATCGGTCGTTGGATTTATCAGTCTTTTGGATTTCTCTTATCGCTCTTAGGATTTTATTATCGATCCTTCGATTTACCCGTCATTCGATTTATCGGTCGTTTGGATTTCTGTTATCGCTCTTTGGATTGTTTTATCGATCTTTCGATTTACGTTTTTTGGATTTATCGGTCTTTGGCTTATTTTTATCGGCCTTTCGATTTATGTATTTTGAATTTATCGGTTTTTGGATTTGTTTTAACGGTATTTTGGATTTATCGGTCTTTGGATTTCTGTTAGCCAGATTTCATTTTTTGGAATTACCTCAGCTATTAAATAAATAAATCAAAAATTACTACAAGAAATTTTCTCAAACACAAGCTGCGCCTTCTAAGGCTTTGGAAGCTATTTAAAGTCCCAATTTTGTCAACCTTTAAATCCAATAATTTAAAATACCTCAAAATCTAATGAAATGCTTCACAGTTTATTACAAACAGACATATTTTTCTGCTTAAGTACATACTTATACCTGCGCTTTGCTGCTCATTTTAGCAGTCATTGCTTATGCTGTTGTTGTTGCTGTTGTTGTTGCTACTTTGACGCTGACAAAATGGTTTTCCAGCTGTTTACAGCAAACGACAGAGCAATTTGTGCCGACAGCCAAGCAATCGGGTGAAGTGGTGGACGCTCAAGGGCAGATCGTGTGTAATGAATTAGAACTTGAAGCAAAAAAAAAGGAGAAAGAAAACTAAGCGGAAAAAGAGAGAAAAACCAAGTAATAAAGCAAATCAGGGCAAGCAATGGATAAGCGAGCGGCAAACGACAAGCAATGAGAATGGCAAGGGCAATGGAGATGGAGATGGCAACAAAATGGTAGGATGAGGGCGAAAAGCACGACAAAAACGACCAAAAACGATTAAGGCAATGATAGTTATGCAGGCAACGTGGAAAAAGAGTACCATGAAGGCCGACGAGGTCAAAACGTCGTCGTCGCTGCTGATGGCCAACAAACTACAAGGCAACTGTAAACATTTAACACAATTTCTGAAGCGAAATTGCATAGCGAAGCGCACCACAAAACTAGCGCGGTATATTATCGTCAACAACATGGTGATGCAACAGCCAAAAAAAAAAAGAAAAACACCAACAGCTAAAGCAAATTATACAGCAAAAAGGCAACTAAACGCTAGCTTACATATGTATGTACATATTAAATGCTTGTGTACAATATTTGCACACTTGTATATTTGCATTAGACGCCAGAAGCAGCAGTAGCGACAGCAGCGACAGCAAAAGGAAATTGCTTAAGTTTGCCAGCGCGCAACAACAACAACAACAACAGGAACAAAATACAATTATCCGCTTTTAATTAGCAGAGCATATTGAGAACATTGAACAACAGCGGGGGTTGCTTGGTGGTGGTGGAGAAAAGCTAGAGTAGCAGATCTACGAAAACAACAACCACAAAAAAATACAAAAACAAGTACAAAAATAGTACAAAAATGGGTAAAAACCAAAAGGGGTACAAAAAGGGAAGAACATTAGCGTGAGCAAGCGTAGGACAGGACAGGATAAGATAGGATAGAACACAAGTGCTGTGTGCCATGACAGCCTGCAATTGTGGCAGGCGGCATTGTGTGGCATTGAGATCAGAATTGCTAAAGCAAATTTCATTTGTCTACACATTTTCGTATTAGATATTACATTTGCCAACCAACATTTCCATTAAATATTCGAACGAAATATACAACAAGTGTGTTTACACACAAGAGAAATTCATGTAATTTTCAAGTAATGCAAAATGCTTAGCACTGGATGTATTGAAGGTACAAACCAGATAGCCTAGGATTTGCTTAATTTGTTGAAATAATTGCAGAAAGAGAGAGGAAGATATAGAGGGAGATATAGAGAGAGTTATGAGCTAGAGCTATTGAATAATTTTCTCTTCTCTCTTAGACTAAGTAGTTTATCCACAAAGTCAGGAGCAGATATTTTGTTTTCCGCCCAAGCCGATCACATCCTAGAAATCTTTAACGTGATAAGGTTTGACACAAATTAAGGATTGCTGTCTGTGGACGGAATAATTCTCATACAGAACGAAAGCCCAGTATCCATATAGTATAACCTCCATATTTCATGCCGTGATTTGTGACTATTATATCCTGTGATCTTTTATGTTCTTTATATCAAGATTCTGTTTCAGAAGACCCCTAGTGAAATTTTATGGCGAATAATTTTCTAGAACATTTTAATCCTTTCTCGAACTTCAAAATACTATTTTCTCGGACTATATTAAAAGGAGTCAAAATGCCCTCTTCGTGGAGATTTTATAGGGTTAACGAATTCTACGAAATTAAAGCTCTTACGCAATTTTATGCAATGTTTTTTAACAAAATATTAATCTTTTTCATTCAGACAACATTTCGCTAGCTTAGAGTGCAAATTGTGTAAGTCCTTTTTTCAAACTTTGTAGGAGAGACAAAAAACAAAAAATAAAAAAATTTCAAAACGAAAAAAAAAATCTGTTGAAGTAAATATTTTGGACTTACACAATTTTCTTGGCTTTATGGACTTACACAATTTGCGTATCACTGAATAAAAACGAGTAGAAATATGACAAGTATCACAGAACTGTTAAGCGCAGTGTGTAATTGATTTTTCTAGCGCTCTACATAAAAATACACTTTTTCATAAAAGTAGACTTACACAGTTTGCACTCTAAGCTAGCGATTTCTAAAAAAATTTTTTTTTTTGCTTCAGGGAGCAAAGCGGTTTGGGTGTTTTATAATATGGATAGTGGTATTTCGCTCAGTGTATATTATTATTCCGCTCCCAAAAGTGCTGTTGCACAGTGTAATTTGCTCTTAGATACGTGGTGAACATCGTGCCAGTAGAAAACAGATCATACTATGGGAGATGATAGAGGTGCATGTGAAACATGGTAGTACTATTGGACTGTAACAAAAAATTCGAATAAAGCATGTTCTAGGAAAGCTCAGCAATCTATATATATGTAGATGGTTAAAATAAACGGAACGGAAAGCAAACATGTATTTCATTTTTTTCCAAAAAAAGACTAGAAAGTCGTGAATGACGAAGGCTGTTCTATAATTGATCCCGTGGTTACTTGAATAGTGCACTTTTTTTATGTTGATCCAGATTTTTTACACTCTTACTACTACTTGCGAGAATATGTACATATGTTTTAATTTCCTCTTTTTTCTTCTATACACTGTTGTTGTTTTTTTTTTTTTTGTCCATTTTTAGTTCATTACTAATACATGTGTATATACTATATAGTGATGTCAATACTCATGCATGCTTCTTTGTTGACCGCCCGCACTGAAAATTGCTGTCATGGGCTAACCCTAAAAACCTTGAAAGATGTTTAATGGCTTTGGTGATGGCTGGGAAATTGTATTTAAGACCGGAAGTGAGGATTAAGTGCGTTAGAGCACGATAAAAGAAGATGTGGAAACAGAAGCAGAAGCAGAGACTATCTATATTAATTGCTGTTACGAGTTGTAAAAGAAATGTGAAATGAAGATATGTTTGTGGGTATGTATGTAGCTACATATGTATGTATGCCAAATTGCATGAGAGCATAGTTTTTGCTGGTGCTGTTGTAATTTGTACAAGTTTTTTTGTGATTTCGAAATGTACAACAGAGCGTATGAGCAACATTTTTGCGCAAGCAATTTCGAGTGCCAGACATTAGCGCAATAAGTAATGTAAATGTTAGATGATAAATGTGAATGAATAAATGAATGAATGACTGTAGGGAAGTGTGGAAATGCAGTGCGGGAGTGTACGTGTTACGTTTAGCGTGTGAGTGTGTATGCAATGCTATTTTCCGCTCGAATTGATTACGGCTACATATATAACTACATACTTGCGCGTCTGTAATTGCAGCTACAGAAACTAAAGTCATCAGCGGGAGTGAATGGAGGCAAACGCAACAACAAAAAAAAAACAACAACTACAACAGCAATAAACACAGCAAGCAAAAAAGCAACAGAAACAGTAGCAATGCTTTCGCTGATCCATCTATATTTAGTAATTATTTGCTTATTACACATTTCGCTGCGTTTTTTTACTCATTCTCCTCTTCATTTGTTACATAACACTTTAGTTTGCTCGAATGCATTAGGGTGGTATTGACAGGCATTATGCATTTATTTTTTTTTGAAAAGCATAAAAACACAATCTTTAAAAATGTTTCTGCAGCAAGTTAATGCGCACTAACAATTCACGCTAAGTAAATTCCACACCACGCGCTCTATTGCAGCCGCTGTCGCTGTTTTTATTTTTGTAAATGTAACAACAACAATACAGAACAACAAAGTAAGCAAAAAAGAAAATTCAAGCAAAACAGCAAGTCAACTAATTGCATTTTATGTTAAGTTGATGAGCGTCATTTGAGCGAACGCTTTACACTTGCACTTGGCTTTGAGCAGAAAACTTGATTAAAAGCGGACAATATTGCTAAAGAATTCATAATGAGTTGTCAGTTGTTGGTTTATGGCTGTTGTTGTTGTTGTTGCTCAAAGGCACAAGTTTTGTTTAATAACTGCAATTTATAAATTTTCACTTCACTTTTTTTTTGCAGTTGAAAACACTATAAATTTGCACTTTGCATAAAAACAAAAATAATTTCAAAAATAACAAAATCGAATTTTGGCTGACGAAAAGTATCAGTAATTATATACTGTTTTTACATTAAAATTGTTGTTGTTTAAACGAAATTGATAGTTTTCGTCAGCCAAAAGTCGAACTTGTTACTTTTCGTCAGCCAAAAGTCGATTTTGTTATTTTTCATCGGCCAAAATTCGAACTTGTTATTTTTCGTCAGCCACAAAAAATATGATGTTAGTTTTCGTATGGTACGACGATATGTACATGATATATTTATATATGTACTAAAATTAAGTAGATCAAGCTCTTTCAGCCCAGCAAACATTCTTGAAATTCTCATAATTTGGAGTCTGATATGAATCCGAAATATATTGGTGTGACATAAGTATGTGGTATAAAATAATAATAATATAATACAATGGCGCTATTATAACTCTGACGAGTTTTATGGCAGAGCTTCTTTCCCAATTCGAGGTGTGCCCCTTTTTTGTTTTTCCTACTAAGGTCCATCCACCTATAGTTTTATGCCGGCTCCGAACGGCGAATGCATTTTTTGTGAGAAGCTTTTTCATGGCAGAAATACACTCGGAGGGTATGCCGCCAACTGCCGAGAGGTGACCGCTGCTCTTAAAAAACCCAATAATTGGATTTATATTAATTAGAAAAATTTTTCTGTTGTTTGCTCGGATTGTGGTTTGAACCCGAGACTTCTGGCATAGCAGGCGAGCACTCTACCCACAGCACCACGGCCGCTTATGTGGTATATAAGCTTAAGAAATGTTTACTAACGCTTATATGAGTCCGAATGTTTGCTGGGATATTAAGCTCTCCTAATTCGGAGTGTGAGAGGAACACCGTTAAGTCCTGAAGAAAGTTGGGTGGTTAACTGAGCGTGCAATTCATCGTTTCTAACATTTCTCAAGAGTAAAAATTACCAATAATCAATTAATTGTTATGCTGTGGTTATGGTACCAATGTTAATTGCCAATCAAAATCGGAAGCATTTCGTGATTGGTGAGAGGTGGTTATGTTTACATTGATGATTGGAGCGCACATAAACAACATAACACATGATTATTACTGAGCACATACACAACATCACACATTATTACTCCCGAAACCTCGATTGCTGTCTGCCTGTTTCACACAGCAGATTTGCTGGATGTGAGAGTCCGAAAATTCTCTCACCGTCGGAGTGCACAACAACAATTTCACGGTGCTCGACAGCAGCATTGTAAGCATAACCAGGCCATTAATTCAACCAACAATAAAACAACAAAAACATTGAAATGCAAAAATTTCTGAGGTGATGTTGAACTTTTATACATATCGCTAGCTTATAGCATTGACAGACGGCAGCGATAATCGGGAATATCTAGCTAATTCGAACTTAACTTGAGAATTAAGTGGAGGTAATCCGGAATATCTCTTGAGTTAGTCCTCAAAATTTTAGCGAATTAGAGCATTTTGTAATGACATCCCTGGTGAAAAATGTCTATTGTGAATGAAAGGGAAGAAAAGAAGAACCCAAGGCAGATCTAGGAAGGTAGTCGCATAAGTGAATGCAGAAATTTCGAATTTTATTTGTCATTGTAATTGGTAGATTGTAATGTCAAAATTATATTTCGCCTTGGTTGAAATCTGAAATCGTTTGGGACTCGCCCATTCCTATTGACCATGATGTGATTTCGTTTTGATTTTGACATTACCCTACCTTTGGAAATAAAACAAGAAGTTTTTGAATTCGCAGCTGCGCCTATCTTCCTTCAGCTATTTTGTTAGTCCGCAGTACTTGCCGTCTGTCAGGGTAAAATTTTAATCGAATTAAGTGTTGCGATAATCGGGATTATCGCTGCCGTCTGTCAATGCTATTAGAGTGCAAATTGTGTAAAATATTTTGAATTATTAACTTTCGATGTGTAAAAGCCGTGTTCAAAAAATGTATATAAGAATATTATTGTATTAACTAAACAAGGTTTCATTTAATTTGAAAAAGGTTTCATTTGAAATGAAAAAAGTTTCATTTGAAATGAAAAAAGTTTCATTTTAAATGAAAAAAGTTTCACTTAAATTGAAAAGGTTTCATTTCATTTGAAAAAGGTTTCACTTGATTTGAAAAAAGTTTCACTTGACTTGAAAAGGGTTTCATTTGACCTGAAAATGCTATAGTAATAAACATCATCATACAATCATCATTATTATCATCATCAAACCTCCCAAAATTTACATACAATCAAATTTTTTACAAGTCACGTATTTATGTAGATGAAGTTTTAACTATCTCCTTTTCCACTACAAAATCAACTTGTCAAAATTTCAAATTAATTGAACTATTGCTTCCTTTACTATATATATTTCGAGTTTGACACCTCTAGATGTTGATAAATTACAATAAACACAGTATTATAATGTCAAATAGCTGAACATCTATTGTGCATAAATAAAGTTTGATTCAAAGCGGCGTCCATTTGATATATTTATCATTAATTGACCAAATGGAGGAGGAAAAAAGCTTAGTCCGCCAATAATATTGTCAATCAAATGACATGAAGATAAATGTGTTTATATACATATACAAATGTATGTATTTACGTAGAGGTTTGCTGAGTAATTTATGCAAGGATATAGGATATAAATATTAGATACTACATATGTACATACTTGTATACATATTTACATGCATTTACATGGCTAAATAGACAAGGCTAAGTGAGTTATGCCGACACTTTTGGGCCGAGCAGCTGAGGTGTGAATTGGCTATCGGAAAATCTGAACATAATAAATAAAATTGTGGACATGAAAGAAATACATATGTACATATATGCACATATATACAAACAAAATGGGCGTATCATAAATTTATGTTAATAGATTTTTTTTGCGATTAAGTGATTTTTTGCTCATTGATGTTGGTAAAAAAAGTATGTACTTACTACTAAAATCAATACACATGAATTGTTTTCTTATATTTCTTTGATACATTTTCATTCATGTATTGGCTGGCAGATGAATGTGTCTACGAAAGTGAATAAAATTATGGCACAACTGCTGCTACTTACATACAATACTTGTAGAAGAAACTTTATGCATTTCTTGTTCTCAGATTTTCATACACGTATTAGCTCAGGTGTTGAGATTTTTACTTCTAAGAGATTTTTTTACTCTCTTCTCAGCTGGAATTAATATTTGCGAGTAGTCTTTAAAAGAAAGTTTGAGGATTATCTTACCTTAATGGCTCTAAGTAACAATCCATGAATGGAATTATATTTGGTACGAATTATGAAAAAAAAAACATTTTCCAAACTCTTAGTAAGTTTACTTAATAAAAATTAAAAGTGTATTTATTTACTGTCACTTTTTCAAGCTGAAAGCATTTTTAGAATATCTATTGATGTACATAATTATACGTGAATCTTCCCGGGTGCAGCGGCACTCAAGGAGATAAAGGATTGTGTATGCGTAAATGAAAGAAATGAAAAAACAAACGAATTAAAATCTTTTCGGATATTTAATTACAATTAAAGTTTTGTAACATAGGGGAATATTTACATTTGTTAGTGGGGTTACAAATATGCAAGGAAATTATATTATGCAAATTTGTAAGAACGCAGAACTTACCGCTGTGGCTCGAGATGAAATCGCAAGTAAAAGTTAAGACAAAAGGTGAAAGCGCGCTGACCGGTAGAAAATCAATTTTCGTCCAGTCAACGGCATTGTACATTTGTTTATGTGTACATGTACATACATGTGTAGTTACATATGCATATAGATTTACATAGGTATTAGGGTGGGACTGCCGGTCTAAACATGCCGGCCCCCTTGCGACAAGCAAAATGTGTTTAAGGGCCGCAAGGACATGAATAAGAATTTGGAAGGTTATGCCACAGAGATAAGCTCATTACAGCTTTGATGTATATAAATTATATAAATGATATGTATAAATATGTATATATATGTACGTGGTTTTGTTGGTGTTTGCGATCAATTAATATAAATGCTTGTGTAATTAAATTGGATTAACTTATATTGAGTGTGATTGGTGATTCAACTATTGGATTGAAAAAGTATGGATATCGTAAATAGGTATTTGTATGGATTGGATACACATATGTATGGATATATGAAAGTACATACATATGTGTATGA
The DNA here is from genome assembly GCA_960531455.1 of Urophora cardui. NCBI lineage: Eukaryota > Metazoa > Arthropoda > Insecta > Diptera > Tephritidae > Urophora > Urophora cardui. Next base: position 29,392,224 of record OY482673.1, read on the forward strand.
ACTTATGGTGATATAAATGTAATGGAATAGTATGAAGATTCGCTTATGGGCTTTCTACATATTACTTTGGAATATAAATCTGAATCCTTATATACGATATGACCCCGAGACTATGAGCCCGAATATGGTTCCCTGGGTCATAAGGCCATCGACGTTTATTGATGGGGTACTGCCGATCATTATTTGGGCGTATATGTCCGCACCTAGCGTCAGTCGCACTGGGGACGTCATATAAAAGCTGGGATCAGCAAGTCGCATAAATTGGAAGCGACTGGCGATTGTTGGATCAAGCGACGTTGACGGACTTTGTCGTATGTGGTTTGCCTGTATGGTTGCCTGAGTCGTCACCGTCCCAGCGATTCCATATCGTCCGCGGAGCCTGAGCGTACATCGACCTCTGTCGGTCTTTAAGTTTAGATCGCGGATTAGTTCGCGATCAACGATCGTGGATGGAGCGCATGGATCAATAAATGCGCGTATTGGATGCAATTGTCCAGCCGATTCAATACGCACGATTGCCGTCGGTAGAATGGCGCAAAATGGTCGGGCTAATGATGCGGACACGGCGGATTTATCACGGCCGGTGCGGAAGCCCAAATTCGTTTTGGTTGGGAGGGCGGTCTTCGATTTGCGGTACGGTGCCGTCCTATCCGATGATCGGCGTGATGAGCGGCAGGGACGGGGTTCCACTACATCCCGTCGATCATTGGCAGCACGGCGTGGTGCTCTGAATGGATCCGTTTCAGAGCCACCCCGTTCATGGCGAAGCAATGGTCGAAAAGATTGCCGAGCTTTCGCACGTATCTCGTGGCGCATTCGTTCTTCTTCTTCTTCGGCTTCTTCAACTTGTTGTGCCCAAGATTTGGTTGGGCCTGATAAAGTTATGGAAAGTGCGTCTAGGGACAAGTCATCCTCTTCGGGACGCAATACCTCCTGGCCTTTCATGTGGAGCGTGGTGTGGTGCTTCTCTCCGCAATGACGGCAGCAGTCCCGGCTGCTACATATAGCCAACTTATGAAAAGGGGACAAGCAATTGGAGCAGTATCTGTTAAGTAGTACCACCCTCAACCTCTCTTCAACAGATTTGGCTCGATACAACGGGCAGACACGGATGCCGTGATTTTTATCGCAAAGGCGACATGGGACTGGAAAGGAGTCCATTTTGGCTTCGGATTTACGGCGCAATTGTGCAATTTGACCCATTTTTCTAGAAATAATTTTTATGCTGTATTTTTGGTCTGTAGTAATCTATTGTTAGTTTGTTGGTTGGGTGGCTAGTGGATAAGTAGGAAAACGGAATGGACATTCAGCATACTCCTTGTTATTGCTAACGAATATCGTATTGGTTACGGCTACGGAATTTTTCGCACTTTTAGTATTCTGGCAACACTGGATATGTTAAATGAAATTTCATTGGAAAAAACTCTCCACAATTCGTCGTGTTGCCACTTGTTTTTATTAATTGAATTTTCAAATTCGTATGGTGGAAGCAGTGGGCCTATTCTGTAACAAATTTGCGACAATTTTCGGATCGGTATCGTAAATTTGCGATCATTTTTGCGATTTTGCTATTCTATACGATTTTTCGGTGGAATTCCATAGTATATTTTGACAGATGTTTCCGATAATCATCGCAGAGGTATCGAGGGAAATTTTTGTGTCGGTAGATTTTGCGATTATCGGTCGCAAAATAAGTTACAGAATTCCAGCACAGATGTCAGGCCTTGGACAACAACTGACTTGGAAGGGCTAAAGTTCAAATTTTAATTTCAATAATTTTGTCCTCCCGCCCTATTTTTTTGTAAATATTTAATGCCATCTACTCAACTGCCTATAACTTCGGTAACAAACTGGCGTCTTTCAATCATTACATCGAGCTCTGGATCAAGCTCAAGTTTTACAAAAAACTCATGTAATTGAAACCACAATTAGTGAAAGCATTAGTGTCGTATACATCAAAGTATACATCAAGAACAACGCTGGCAGCTCAGAAGAGACGAATTGGTCAACCGCATCATAAATTGAACCAACCTTTATCTGTTTCTATAGGGCTAAAACATTTGTTGTTGCATTTAAGTGGAAACATTTTATCTGGCTCAGGCTCAGCGTAATTGAGAAACGCTTAATAACGCACGGCCTTGACCTCGAACACTTTTGGACGTGGTTATACTGGTCAACAATGCATGGTAGGCAGCGTTGACGAATTGTCGATTTTCTCGTCAATTTGATGATTTTTCTTTGAATCGTGAAAGTGGCATTATGAAACCTTCCAACCATCTCAGTACAATAATTAAATCTTTATATGTACTTGGTATTAATATTATTGAACAATGAATTAGTCTTATCGAACAATGGATCGATTTGTTATCATTCGATAAACGTTTAGATAAATATGCACCTTTTTCCTAACTAAGATATTATTTATATACGTATTGGTATGAATTATTACCTTTGTTTTAAAGAATTGTGCTGTTTGTCTCGCGGTTTTTAGTAAAAAAAGGAGCATTTGACGATTTGTAAGCAAAAATGACGATGGTTCTTCACAAAAGTCGGCAACGCTCGTCACCACACTTGTAAAACTGTAAACCACAGTTTAAGAAAATGGGTCACCACAGTTGCAAAATGTAGGTCAGCAGTTTGAGCGCCACTGATCGGGTTGGTTGCGACTGAACCGGTGTAGCCATTCTTGCTTTATTTTTGCCAATTTTTTGGATTTGAAATTAATATGAAAATTTTTGTTTGCAATATAATGAGAATGTATTGAGAATGTTGTGGGGGCAGACAATCTTACCCATTTCAACTACCATATGCCTAATATGAATATGAATTAAAATAATTGCAACCTATAAAAATGTTTTTAATATTGGCAAAATCTCGCACAATTTTGGATTTTGAGAGTGGCTACACTGGCATACATTTTGTTGTGGCGATTTTTACGTGCTGGTTTGGGTCATTGCTAATGGGAAAGTAATTCGCCGCAATCATAATCCAGTGGCTACCAAATATTTGGTCTTTGATAGTAAGTATAGTAGAGTGCGTGCATTTTCTTATGGTGAACTTGTCAATGAGTTTGTTTTGAATTGGCAACCTCATTGACAACGAATTTTGGAATGGCGATTGGAATTGTCAATGAGTGGAGAACATTCGCGGAAAATCTCCACTCTATTTCCGATTTAGCCATGAGGTTGGTAGCCTAAATTTTGTCATAAATTATAAAAAAGAATTTGCTGTAGCAACAAATTTGCCAATAGAACAGCAGCTTGGACATTCACAACGTGACAAAATTGCAAAAATGAATTAAGGAAGATTGCTGAAGTTTCCTTCACATGTTCGAATGAATTCGTGAAAAAATGCTTTTCTGTGCGGCTTGTGAAAATATACATATTGATGGCCGAACATGATAAAAAGTGGACACGGCTTTTCCTGCGCCACCTGTCCGTATATTTGTAATGTCAAGGAGAAAATACCAACCCAGCAGATGAACCAACGACACCATTTTATAAGTGCGGCAATCAACTTTGTGGTCATACGTGGAGAGACTACTATGACGAACGTCTTCATATTTCACTTGGATTTACAAAAACTGCTGGTTAAATTTCTTCCCAATTAAAACTAATTTACCATTATTAATGGATTTTCATTCGCCTCTCCGCTTTTAGGAAACTGCTGCCGATGGCCACACAAAACATAATTCTCAAAATGGAAGAGACCCAAGCTTTGCAGTTTGCTTGCCAAAGCCTGAGAGATGGTGAGCTTATTGCTTTGCCAACTGGCAGCGTATATGGACTGGCTTGCGATGCGAATAATGAACAAGCCATACCAAATCTGTGTCGGATAGAGGGCCGGAATTGTTATAAGCCAGTAGCAATGTGTTTTTAAAAATTTGGTTTTGACGAATTCCGGCGCGATGGAAAATCCGATTCGATTTTTTTTTTTTTGAATCCAAACACAATCGGTATACGTATTCCACGCAATTGGGCAAAGCGATAAAAATACTGATGTTGTTGTGATACCTGCTGATGTTCCCCGCAAACCTGGCATGAGTCGTGATGATTTGTTCAAGGTCAACGTCAGTATTATCCGTGATATCGCTAATGAAATATCCAAGAGCTGCCCAAAGGCAAGGCTGACGTGACCATCATCACGAACCCTATTAATTGTTGTGTTCCAATTGCTGTTGAAAATCTGAAGGCTGGCGTCTCTGATCCCAAACGTTTATTCGATGTCTCCCCTTTGGATGTGGTACGTGCACGCGCCTTCATCGGAGCCGCTTTGGATAGATATCCCCGTTATTGGAAATCACGCCGGCGTCACCATTTTTCCAATACTCTCGCAATGTCGGCCAAAACTCTCCGGCGATCATTTTCAATGAAAAACCGACCGTAATAGTGGATGCTAACGATACGCCCGACACAGCTGGTGAACAAAGGGGTCGGCTTTGCAATAAGAAACCACAGTCCGAGAATAGTGACTTTCTCAGGGGTCTAGAAGGCCTCTTACAGATCTCGGAACGGAACTCAAAACCTGCCGGAACCTTATAGGTCATGAGATATGTGAGTTTGAACTATTTTCCCATGTGTATGTTTACGTATTTAGGTATGGTTCTCGTAGGTATTTTCAGAATATGTATATTGGGCTCTTTGGGAATGGGGGAGGCTTCAGCCTCAATTCAGTTGGCTTCTTCAGAAGCGTTAGGAACTTCTGGGGCTCCAAGTGGAGCTAGGTTTAAGCTCTGGGGCTTCCTTCAGGAAGCGAAAAAAAATGTGTGTGGCTCCGAATGGAGCTAGGTTTAAGTTTTGTGGCTTCCTTCGAGAAGCAGACGGGATGCATACCCAATAAGCATTAAGGTAAAACAGCTTAGTATACAATATTTCCCAAATGTTTTTATTCAATGTTTTCCAAGGTACATACACACATAGCTTGTAGATATGTACGAATTTTACCGTTTTTGTACTGGTTCTAAATTTGATCGCAAGATTTTGAAAATAATAACTAATGAGGGAACAACAAAGGGGAAAACGGGTTGAATAGATTCCAATTTAGGCAATGAAATGTATTTGGTATGTGATGCATGAGTTGCGTACATATGTATGTATGTATATATGTACATATGTATGGTGTGGACATACCTAAAGATGTGTTGTGAGAAGCAGGTTGTCCTCTATGAATTGAGCGTGTACATCCTATGTATGGATCTATATACATATATATGTATGAATGGAGCACTCTGTGCATGTTTAGATTTGCTTTTTTATGGAGATCAGCACACTTTGGATTGTACGTATGTATGTATGGATGGATGTGACAAATGCGTGGAAGAAGTTATGTGGATGCATATGATAATGAATGAGTGTGCATGTATGAATACGTTTAAAATTTTATTTTAAACTTAAAATGTTTCCATGAATGTACGATTGCGAGATTTTTTCTTTGTTTCGTGTATCGGTTCGGATTTTGGAAAGCTATGATGATTGGTAAAGATAATTTTATTGCTGTTGGGAGTCGGATTGTAGTTTTTGTTGTTGATTGTCATCCTTTTCACATGGCAATAGTATTATTTTTGAAATTGCTCTTGTTGTTGGCCCCTTGGCAGTGTTGATTTCGACGACTCGTACACGATCATCTGTACCAGGGTACACTTTCGCTACCCTTCCTAGTCTCCATTCATTCGGTGGGAGATTATCTTCCTTTATGACCACCAGATCTCCTTCCTTTAGGTTCGATTTAGGATATTTCCACTTATTGCGCTTTTGCAATTCATGTAAATATTCGGTTTTCCATCGCTGACAGAATGTATGATGCAATGCTTTTAGCTTTTCCCAACGGTTGATTATTGATGTTCGATGTTCATTTACATCAATTTCAGGTGGGGCGAGTAAATGACCACCTACCAGGAAGTGTCCAGGAGTAAGTGGTTCTAAGCTAGTAGGTTCGTTTGAGATAGGACTCAAGGGCCTTGAATTGAGGCAGGACTCAATTCGGCATAAAAGTGTAGCAAATTCTTCGAAGGTAAATTTTTGATTCGTCGCAATCTTTTTGAAATGAGCTTTGAAACTCTTCACTCCAGCCTCCCACAAACCGCCCATATGAGGTGCAGAGGCAGGAATAAAATGCCATTCCATTGTTTGATGGCAGTATTTCGACAGGGCTTGGTTACGGGAATCAGCAAGGAAAGCTTTAAATTCGGATTTAAGTATACGAGAGGCCCCGACAAAGTTAGTTCCGTTGTCGGAATACATGTTTTTTGGACACCCTCGTCTTCCTACAAATCGGTCGAAGGCTGCTAGGAAAGATGCAGTACTAAGGTCACTGGTAGTTTCCAGGTGGATAGCCTTAGTACTAAAGCATACGAAGAGGCACACGTAGCCTTTGGAAACCTTACACCCTCTTCCTCTAAAAGACGTTATGTCAAATGGGCCAGTAAAATCGACCCCCGTATTAGTAAATGGTCGTGAAAAAGTTGTGCGTTCTTCAGGAAGAATTCCCATAAGTTGGGTTTGAGAACGCTTTCGGTAAATAGTACAGATTTTGCAGTTGAAGATAACTGATCGTATCATTGTTTTCACTCGAGGAATCCAGTATTGTGTGCGTATAAGACGCAACATAAGCTGGTTTTCACCATGTAACGAAACTTGGTGTACGAACTGCACTATGAGTCGAGTTAGACGACAGTCGTAGGGCAGTATAATTGGAAATCGTTCGGATTCAGCTAAATTGCGGGATGACCCTATTCGCCCGCCTACTTTCATTACGCCATCGGTATCTAAGAGAGGGTTTAGAGAGAGAATCTCACTATTTGCCCCTACTGGTTTCCCTGATTTTAGAAGTTTATATTCATCCTCATAATACCGTTGTTGATAAAGCGTTATAAGACGACGGTTTGTATTTTTTATTTCGCTGGGAGAAATTGTATTGGATTCAGACTTGAATAAGGATTTTGTATTAGGGTGCGTGCTTTGAGAGAAGCGGAATATGTATGATATCACTCTCAAAGCTTTTGAATAGTCAGAAAATCTTTCCAAAATATCGAAAACTTCGGTTTTCGTTGTTGCATGTGATTGCACCCTTTTCTCTTCTACGGAAGTATTGTAGCTTTCGTCTTGTCGAGGCCATTCGGATATTTCTTGTTGTAACCAAGAAGGGCCCTGCCACCACAAGGAATTTTCTATTAATTCTTCTGCTGGTATCCCTCTGCTTGCAAGGTCTGCTGGGTTGGATGCTGAGTCCACATGACGCCAATCTTCTCTTCCTACCTTTTCAACTATTTTTGTAATCCTGTGGGCAACGAAAGTTGACCATGAGCATGGAGGTTTTCGTATCCAGGCCAACACTATAGTGGAATCTGTCCATAAATAGGTATTCAGATGACCTAAGTTAAGGTTTTCTACTATGGTTTCAATGATTTCTGCTAATAGGACCGCCCCACATAATTCCAATCGCGGAAGGGAAATTGTTTTGACAGGGGCAACCCTAGTTTTAGCCATTAGCAAATTAGTGTGAACTTGGGTATGCGCTTTAATTCTTATGAAAACGCTGGCAGCATAAGCTTTCTCGGAAGCGTCGCTAAAACCATGTAATTCCACTTCATATTTTGGAGTGAAACATACCCAGCGTGGAATTCGGACGTTGTTGATGGCTGGATAATCCTGCATGAAGGATTGCCATCGCTCCATAGTGGCTGAGGAAACGGTTTCATCCCAGTCGGTACCTTCTAACCAAATATTTTGCATTATTATTTTTGCCACTATTATAACTGGTGCAAGCCACCCTAATGGGTCGAATAATTTAGCGATTGCTGATAGAATGTTTCTTTTTGTTAATATCTCGCTATTTTCTATTGGTTTGGCAGTGAAGTAGAAATTATCCGAGTGTGCATTCCATCTGATGCCTAGTGTTTTGGCTGCACTAGTATCTTCGAATTCGAGAAAGTTCTCAGTCAACAGATCTCTTCTGGGAATGCCTTGCAGTATTTTGCTGCAATTGGATGTCCATTTTCTTAGTAGGAACCCTGCTGATTTCAGTGCCTCTTCAATTTCATTTCGTGCTTTTATTGTCGCTTCGATGGTATGCCCACCGGAAAGCACATCATCAACATACATACTATTTTTCAAAATATGGGATGCAATAGGATGCGAATTTTGTATGTCGTCTGCTAGTTGATGTAGAGTTCGGATTACCAAGTAAGGAGCGCAATTTACTCCAAAGGTTACCGTCTTCAATTCGTAGGCATTTATTGGGTCGCTTGGATTGGTGCGGAAGAGAATCCTTTGGAATTTAGTATGATCCTCTTTTACCCATATTTGGCGATACATCTTTTCTATGTCGCTATTGAAAACATAGCGAAATAGTCGCCAATGTAAAATAAGGAGAGGTAAGTCAGCCTGCAGGACTGGGCCTGTATGAAGAATATCGTTTAAGCTCGTACCGTTGGATGTGGGGCACGATGCGTTAAAGACCACCCTAACCTTGGTTGTTGTACTCTCTTCTTTTATAACTGCGTGATGTGGTAGGAAGTAACAGTTCGTTGACTCAGGATTAACACAGGAAGGAATTTTCTTCATATGACCTAATGTTTCATACTCAGATAGTACTCGGTTGTACTCGGATTGAAGTTCAGGAGTCTTGGCTATTCTTTTCTCATTTCTATAGAATTGGGCACAAACATTTTTTAACGAAGGTCCTAGTTGGACAGAATGTAGGAAATCTTGTTTAAATGGCAAGGATACTGTATATTTGCCATCTGTTCCTCTTGTGGTAGTGGATTTGAAGAGTTTTTCACAATAAACATTGTCTTCGCTCATTTCTCTCTTTTTTGGAACTTCTTCTAATTCCCAGAAATTGGTAAGCTGCTTGTCTAAGCTAATCTCATTAAAAAAGGATACTGTTTGGCTTGGCCTACTTGGTGCATCGGCACGGCCTGTAAGAATCCATCCAAACACTGTTTCCTGGGCAATTAGAGTATTTAGAATATTTTTTCGAATGCCCTCTAATATAACCTGTGGATAAAGATCTCCACCTAGAATTAGGTCTACTGGTTCGTTAACGAAGAACCGTTTGTCAGCTAGGACCAGGTCGGGAAATGCTTGCTGGGTCATTGGACTGACTTGGGATGTTGGAAGATCACCTGTCAGTTGCGGTAGTACTAGGACTACTGCATCAATATTAATTAAGGGATCGGTTAGCGATCGCAGTTGAATTTTACACGCTTCCTTGACTTGAGCCGAAGGTGTATTATTGATGCCTGACACTTGAATATTCATTTTCCTTGTTGGAAGTTTAATTCGACGTCGGAGTCTTTCAGTCATGAAAGAGCACTCCGAACCTGAATCAATAAGTGCTCTTGCAGAGTAGTTGACGCCGTTGTGATGGATATTCACACGGGCGGTGCCTAACAAAATCCCTTTGCTAGATTTAGCATGACATGAAGAAACATTAGCGTTTTTGTTTGTGGAAGCGTCACGCCATGACTGTGCTTGCTTGGATGTGGAAGGTGCTTCCTCTGAAGGCTTACTGGATGGATTTTGGTTAGATTGGTTTTGTTGCAGATGGAGTGTCGTATGATGGCGCGAATGGCATGTACTACAATTAAAAGAGCTAGTACACCTAGACACTGTGTGTGAAGCTGAAAGGCAGTTCAGACAACAGTTGTTGCTTTTGACAAACGAAATCTTATCCTTTGTTGCCATTTTTTGAAATTTTGGGCAATTCCTTAACGTGTGCTCTTTACTCTTGCACATTTTGCAGTTGCTTTTCGGAACACTAGCCTGATACGCTCCTAACTTTGACTTTTCTTTGGAGTTGTGTCCGCTTGATGGTTTAGGGGACTTTGGAGTCTTCGCTTCTTTCAGACCTGAAACCGTTTCTAAAGCCTGGAACCGGTGGGACAAAAATCTATCCATATCTATCCACTTGGAGATTTCAGTTTTATTTTCAACACTCTGTTCCCATAAAGCCAGAGTATTTTCGGGAAGCTTTGTTGAACATAAATACGTTATAATAGCATCCCAATTGGTTATATCTATTTGGTTGCTCTGAAGGGATGATATACAATTATTTATTTCCCTTTGCAACATTTTAATTGATGCTCCGCATTCATATTCCACAGCTTTAAGATTGAATAGTATCTTCAGCTGTGAGTTGATGAGAATGCGTTTGTTTTCGTACCTGTCACTTAGGTTCTTCCAGGCAGTTGCAAAACCTTCATTTGTTAGGGCGCACCGCCTAACTATTTCCTTCGCCTCCCCGGAGGTTTTTTGGTTGAGATGGAAAAGTTTCTCAACCGGGCTGAGACGTTTATTATTACCATAAATAGAGGTGAATAAATCCCTAAATGATGGCCAAGTGAGGTAGTCACCGTGGAAAATGTCGCAATCACATGCGCGCACACGCACACTGTTCTCTTGGACAACTAAATCATCATCATTATTAGATTGTTTCGGTGGATTAGGTGGAGGTGCCTTATTCTCCAATTCTGTTATAATGAGAGACATACATTGAGAGTAGTCTGCGAAGGCCGACTTATATTTCCGTTTAATAGCAGTCAGATCTTCTTTTGAAAGATCTTTTGAATTCGTTAAGGTATCATAGATTGTTTTTACCTTTTTCCATAAAGACTTTAATTCGTCCTGCTCAAGAGTTAAACTTGCCTTAGAATAATTTTCTATAGGACCTTCTGGAAATTCCTGATTGTATTCAGTGATGGCATCGGCCGCACGAATTAAAGACTCCATCTTTTTGATGATTCGAAAAATTTTTTGGATGTATAACCCCTAATGCGGGTAGACACAGATAGAAATCCAATGATTGATTTAATGTGTCGGATTGAAAGTACTGACTTGCGCAGTATGTGTGTACAGATAGAACTCTATTGGAAGAGTTAATGTAAAAGGTTCGTAATTTGAAATTTTGCAGTGTGCAATGACGAAAAAAAGATACAGATAGAAATCTTTGCGAGGATTTAATTTATCTGGTATTTGACGACTTGGATTCGTCTAATTTTTTTTTTGACTTGGATTACTGTTGTAAGAGTACCACAGCAGAGATGTTGGTTCTTGCTACAGGGTATATATATATGTGTATATGTTTGTGTGTTATTGGAAACACAAGAAAGCAATAAATCGATGGGGATTTTAATCCGTTGTACCTATAATTGCGTAAATCGATGCCAATGTATAAAGTTTTTTTTTTTTTTTTTTTGGAAATTTGAAAAAAGATTCAAGCGTGCAGTACGAGAAAAATATATATTGCCGCAGTACTTATACAATTATCTGTATGTGTGTATATATGCACCGTGTCGATAACGCAGTGCAGCTAGATGAAAAAAAAAATTAACCTCAAATCGTTATGAGTTCTTAACTATTTTTGTTTTATGTATCCTTCGGAATATATTTTTTTTGAAAGCCACCCAACCAAGGACAATTTTTTATTAAAATGTGAAATTGTGAGCAAATGGCCGAGTGAATTTTTCATACAATAGTGCCAGTGAGGAAATTTGATTTGATGTGTATAGTGTTGTTGTGAACAACAGATCGAACGTATGTATTTATGTATGTGAAAATTTGCAGGTTATGACCAGTGCAGTGATTTTCTTCTTGAAGCAGGGAAAATCACTCACGGTTAGCCTTAAGCTGTATCAAGTAACTCTTACCACTGGTGGGGGAAATTACTTGAGAGCAGAAGGTGTTTTGCTTGAAGATTAGCACTTGGATGTATAAAAAAAATTTGTCACTGACCCTATTTAAATACACTCGATCACCTTCACTTTCACTTTTAATAATTTTCGGAATAATTAAATTAATTACGATTTTTAGATAATGCTTTATTAATTTTTTTTTTTTTGAACTTTTTTAATTTTTATTTTTCGCAAAAACACCACACTTAAAAACCACGTACCTTTTTTTATTAGTTGTTTGTGTTTCAAAACGTATGTATATGAATGCCGGTGCTGGTTGTATGTATGATATGCCTCTGTGGACTCGTAATTGGAAATTTTGTCTCAAGTGATTGGTGGTATGGCTTTGTTGTCTTCGGACTGTAGCGCTTCTTTGATTGTGGACTGTATAGTAAGAGATTAGATTGTTTAATTTTGCGGGCTCTAGTAGTAGGATCGATGGACCATGAATCTTCCCGGGTGCAGCGGCACTCAAGGAGATAAAGGATTGTGTATGCGTAAATGAAAGAAATGAAAAAACAAACGAATTAAAATCTTTTCGGATATTTAATTACAATTAAAGTTTTGTAACATAGGGGAATATTTACATTTGTTAGTGGGGTTACAAATATGCAAGGAAATTATATTATGCAAATTTGTAAGAACGCAGAACTTACCGCTGTGGCTCGAGATGAAATCGCAAGTAAAAGTTAAGACAAAAGGTGAAAGCGCGCTGACCGGTAGAAAATCAATTTTCGTCCAGTCAACGGCATTGTACATTTGTTTATGTGTACATGTACATACATGTGTAGTTACATATGCATATAGATTTACATAGGTATTAGGGTGGGACGAAATTTTTAGACTGCCGGTCTAAACAATACGAGTAAGTACAAGTATATGCCCATTATAATTATCCATTCAACTGGAATGTGCTTACAGAGTAGACATGAATTAGACCAGAAGTTGATCGGATGAAACGATACATTCATAATTATATACATTGTACATATACAAATATAAAACATAAAGCACACGTACATTAATGCAACTACACATTTGTAGAATTTTCTTCAGTGCCATTAAAAATGTATAGATTATACATAGATAGAAATAAAAATATAAGAGTATAAAAATAAAAGCACAAACCCACTTCACATATTATGTATGCTTCTAAGTCCTTGGTTCGATACATAATTTAATATCAAAACTTACTCAACATGCCACAATATCCATTGTACTTCGGTTAGTTCAATATTTAATTTATTTTCAGGTAAAGAATAATAAAGTGCTTACTCATTGCTGTACGCCTACACATACTCCTATACACACGTACTATATGTAAAAAAATGTTTTTACTAAATTTTCTAAACGGGAAATTTATACAAAAAATTGCATGAAATATTTATAATTGTATATATGCAGATGCATATATTTGGTATATGTGCATACATGCAAAATAAGACATGTGACATGACTCATACAAAAGTCTTTTGTTATTTAATTTTTTCTTTCATGCCACAATGCCTTTGGCTTAAACAAAGGTTATTTCAATACTTGCAGAGCTTAAACCGTTTTTTGTTATTTATTTAAAGTAGATATTTGTAAAGAAAAATGACTAGCATGGTGTGTGTATAGATAAAATTAAAGATACATGAACTCCTTTAATACATATATGTACTTAGATACATATGCACATTAGACCGTATCGAAAAAATAACAATAAAAAAATAAAATAAAATAAAATAAAATAAAATAATGCAAAATATAATGTAATAAATTTAAATTAAATAAAATTAAATAAAATAAAATAAAATAAAATAATGTAAAGTAAAATAAAGTAACTAAAATAAAATAAAATAAAATAAATAAAATAAAATACAAAAAAAAAAGTAAAATAAAATAAAATAACATAAATTAAAATAAAATAAAATAAAAAATTAAATAAAATAAAATAAAATAAAATAAAATAAAACTAAAAACTAAAATAAAATAAAACAAAATAAAATTAAAAAATTAAAAAAATAACATAAAATAAAATAAAATAAAATAAAATAAAATAAAATAAAATAAAAAGAATTAAATTAAAAAAGAAAATTAAATTAAAAAAAATAAAATAAAATAAAATAAAATAAAATAAAATAAAAAAAAAAGAAAATAAAATATGTGATTTATTTTGAGTTGTACCGAATTAGATAATACTTAATACTTTTTTCAAAAAAGCCTAATGATATTTGACAGCCTTTAATCCGCTGGCATTAAAAAGGTACATTAGACTTTCCACTTGTAAGTACCCCATTGATGCACTTAGGGTTAATATAATAATACATATTTATTTATATTGAAAAGTATGGCAACGTTATTCGTGCTTTAAGAATAATGTTTTGCATTCTTGAACTTTTAATATCTCGATTGTATTATTATACTCAGCTGTACTAGTACACAGAGTATTATAATTTTGATTTCATAACGGTGGATTGTAACATAATGAAATAATCGAGATAGATATAGACTTATATATATCAAAATGATCAGGGTGAAAAGAGAAATCGATTGAGCCATGTCCGTCCGTCCGTCCGTCCGTCTGTCCGTCTGTAAACACTCTAACTCGCGCAAAAATTGAGATATTTTGATGAAATTTGAAATTCAAGTTGGTATCGAGACTGGGACGGTTGGTATTGAAAATGGGCGAAATCGGACCATGACCACGCCCACTTTTCCTATATAGAAAAAATCGGAAATTTGGTATCTCAGCCACTAATATAGCTAGAGTGATAAAATTTTACCCACGTATTGAGCTCAGGCCTTTATGAAGAAATTTGATGAAGTTTTGGAAAATGGGCGGTGCCACGCCCACTTATTAAGGGTCAAACATTGAAAGTTTTATATGTCATAACTCAGAAACCGTTGAAGATATATCGATGAAATTTGGTATGAGTAATTTGCTTACTTAGGCAAATGTTTTCGCGAAAAATTATCAAAATTGGTTTGACGGCCACGCCCACTTTTATATATGGGAACTATAAAGGGGCCTAATAAAAACATTTTAAGCGATATTTCTGTCAAATATAAAGATCTATCACTGAAATTTTGTGGCAGGAGTCCTACTAGGGACAAAACAAAAAATATAAAAATTTTGGCAAATGGGCGGTGCCACGCCCACTTATTAAGGGGCAAATATTGAAAGTTTTATATGTCATAACTCAGAAACCGTTAAAGATATATCGATGAAATTTGGTACGCGTGCTATATTTACTTAGCCAAATGTGTGGACGAAGAATTACGAAAATCGGTTGACGACCACGCCCACTTTTATATATGGGTATTATAAAGTGACCTAATAAAAACATTTTAAGCGATATCTCTGTCAAATATAAAGAAATATCATTGAAATTTTATGGAAGGTGTCCAACTATGGACATAAAACAAAAAATACAAAAGTTTTGGAAAATGGGCGTGGCACCGCCTCCTTTTAGAAGCAGGAATATACGAGATTTCTGAGCCCATAACTCGACAAATAATCGATATATTATGAGGAAACTTGGTGTATACACTTTTATTACTTGTGGTAATACATGTTCAAAATTTTAGCGAAATCGGTTGACGACCACGCCCACTTTTATATATGGGTATCATAAAGTGACCTAATAAAATCACTTTTAGCGATATCTCTGTGAAATATAAAGATAATTCATTGAAATTTTGTGACATGAGTTCTACAATAGACCGGAAACAAAAAGTAAAAAAAGCTTATAAAATGGGCGTGGCACCGCCTCTTTTTAGACAAAGGAATATAGGAGCCTATTACTCGACAAATAACTGAGATATTATGACGAAACTTGGTTTATGCACTTTTATAACATGTGTTAATAGACACGCAAAAATTTATTGAAATCGGTTTATGACCACGCCTACTTTTTAACAAAGATATTTCTGGAACACCCTTTTGGAATTTGTAACGTGAAGTCTTTGTAACTAAAAGTCATTTTGCACTAACAATAATATTTATATGCTTATTTGGATGATTGATACAAATTTTGAAAATGGGCGTGGCTGCGCCCTGTTTATGCAGCACTCGTGTCATATAAAATACACCCTATATCGAACAAACGCAAACAAACAATGAAAGCATACAGCTGAGTATCTAATGTTCGATTCCACTCGAACTTAGGCTTCCTTACTTGTTTTTTTTGTTTTGTTGTCCACTAAAATGACAAGTGACTTCAATTTAAAACCTTAATTGGAACATTTAACTTTCAATAATATTTTACTCCACATAAAAATATCTACTAATACTGCAGCGCTGTGGCCGCTGTGGTGCAGTGGGTAGAGTGCTCGCATGCTATGCTAGAGGTCTCGGGTTCAAACCCCAGCCCGAGCAAACACCAAAAAAAAAAATTTTTCTAATCAGTAAAAATGCAATTATTGGGTTTTTTAAGAGCAGCGGTCACCTCTCGGCAGTGGGCGGCATACCCTCTGAGAGTATTTCTGGCATGAAAAAGCCCCTCACAAAAAATGCATTCGCCGTTCGGAGCCGGCATAAAACTGTAGGTCCACCCAGTTGGGAGGAAAAGGAAAAAGGAGCACACCTCGAATTGGGAGAGAAGCTCGGCCATAAAACTCGTCAGAGTTATAATAGCGCCATTGTATTATTATAATACTGCAGCGCATGAATGCACAGCATACAAACATATGAATATTATACCCAGTGGAAAATATATCATCGTACCATACGAAAACTAGCATAGGTACAATTTTTTGTGTCTGACGAAAAGTAAAAAGTTCAAGTTTTGGCCGACGAAAAGCAACAATTTTGTTTAAACAACAACAATTGTAATGTAAAACAGTATATAATTACTGATACTTTTCGTCAGCCAAAAGTCGATTTTGTTACTTTTCGTCGGCCAAAAGTCAAATGTTCTACTTTTCGTACAGAATTTTTTTATTGATAGCTTTCTCCAGAAATTTTAAGTATGTTAGTTTTCGTATGGTACGACGATATAGAGTGCCCTTTTCAAGTAACCAAGGGATCTTGTAAGTATTGTTATAGAGCTGACATAGACAGGCCGGAGTCGATTCACACACACAAGCGAACCAATGCGCACTCCGACGCAATCTCTCTTACAACTTTGCCGAACATTGCTATAGAGCCGCTTTCATCATTTATTTTTTTTTTTTTTTGGGTCATCGCTGCGTCATCGTTCATAATATGATCCGTTTTGCTACTGGGAAGCAAAAATTCTGTTTATATAAAAAAAGCAATGTTCCATCTACTCCAAAGGTAATTTAATTTGAGATTGTAAAATAGGTCAACTGTAATGGAAAATATAACCCTAAAGTTGGCTGATTGTTAGCCAAGCCAACTGGGAGAGGACGTAGGTAAACACACACATAAATGTGTGCTATGTTTGCACTACTATATATACATACTCCTACAAATATATGTAGGTACATATGTATGTCTGAATGACGAGCTCGCTTGCCTTGTTGACAATTCCACGGTTGCTCTTTGTTGATATAATAGCCCGAAGAGTAAGTTTACCTAAGTAAGTGCATGTGGACATACATACGTACATATTAATGTACATATGTATGCGTTGTATATGGTTATGTTTATATGTACATATTTACATCAATATGAAAGCAAGTAGTTGACCAATTCCCCATTTTATCACAAAAAAAACCAAAGTATTTGTTTGTAGAAATATCCACATATACATATATACTCTAGAAAAATAATGCTAATCAAGTTTCATGCAATTCCGATTTTCATTTAGTCTTACCGATGACTCATCAGAGTTGTATAAATATTTGGCTGTTGTATAGAGCTAGAAACCGTAAAGATTCCAAGCTGATATTTTCTGTGGAGTTACAAAACTTTTGTCCGATGAGAGCCCTAGTCTTCGTTGGGTTCTAGTTGGAACTAAAACTCTTCTTCTTCTTCTTGATTGGCGCTTAACCGTCTAGACGATTCCGGCCGAGTCCAACAGAGCGCGCCAATTGCTTCTGTTTCGTGCAGCATGGCGCCACTTGGGAACACCTAGGGAGGCAGCATCGCTGTCCACCTGATTTTCCCAACGCAGTGGAAGTCAAAATAAAAATAAAAAAGGGTCCTTATGAAACTGTCGAACTAGCCAAATCCAATCGAAGATCAATATTACTAGCAAAGGCACAGTAAAACATGTGTGAATATTTTTTTTTTTCATAAATTTGAATGCATTTCTTTTGCTAACTGAGAAGTTATACACACAATAACATGCATTAGCATTAAGAAAATAGTATAAATTGGATAAAGTGAACGCCAATAGAATAGATTTGATGAAAGTGCCAGATAAGCAAATGTCTGTCTGTCCTCGGGCTGCCATAGTCAACATATTAAATATCTCCATTGTTCGCTTAACTACACTACATATCTACATGCTTTTCAAACATGTCCAACAATAATATCTGTACCTACATAAATACATACTCACATGTGTTTTTTATGAAAATAAAGGCATTTTCATAGCATGCTAGTAATGCTAGAAGCAATGTGTTCTTACATACATACATATTTATACAACATAGTTGAGCATTCTCATCAAGCGCCATCTATTCTATTTTTCTTTACATTCCTACTCTGAAAAAAATAACCGTAGTTAAATCAACAACTTTCCGCTGTTGAATTTCCGTCTTTGATTCAACAGCAAAAGTATTTGTTTTAACGGCAAAGTTTTTGATTCAACAACTTTCCATAGTTAATTCAAAGACTGGCGTTTTTGATTCAAAAACTCCCTTGCTGTTGAAAAATTTTGAAGTAAATAAAAAAATAGAAAATTTTTTTTCCAAACTTAAATTTTCGGGGAAAATTTATACATACATATATGTATGTACATTTAATATATAATTACAAATAAAGGTAAGTCACAATAATAATATTTATATATTATTATAATATATTAATATTATATGTACATAGTATGTACGTTTAAAAATACATATATGTATTTTGTATTTTCAGATTAAATATGTTTGATTATCCCGTTTTTCCGATAGCGAGCAATCGAGGTAAAACGAGCAAACGAGGTAAAACTTGTCGCCGATGATTGCGCAGAAACCTACAAATCTGGCGGTCGGAAAACAATGTAAGTTAATATAAAGAATGTGTTATGAAATAATAAAATAAAATCAGTTGTATTTATGTGTTTGTGTGTGCAAAAAGCCCTACAGACAGTGATAGTCATTTGATATATCATTTGAGGTGCAGGATTGATGGATATTTTTGCCACTACTGCCTACAAGTTTCCATAATCTTTATATTGGCGCTGTGAAAATGTGATGCAAACCTTTGTGGCCGTGTCTCTTTCCACGCATCGTGTTGTTCAAATGATGCATCAAATGACCGTCTCTGAATAGAAAAAGTTTGTTTGGTGAAACCGGGCCTTAGTATTAATATTACTATGTATGTAAACATATATTATATAAAAAAACTAAATAAAATAATATCTATTATATTAAAAAAAAATTACTATTGTTCACAATTTTTTTGAGGTTTTAAATGCGTAAGTATTTGCTTCAATGGTGCCCATTTTTGGACCAAAAACTTTTGCGGTTAATTCAAAAGCAAAAGTTGTTAGCTTAAATACAAAAAGTATTTGAATCAACAGTGCTCGCTTTTGGACTAAAAATTTTTGCTGTTAATACAAAAGCAAAAACTGTTAACTTAAATGTAAAAGTATTTCTTTCAACAGTTTCCGTTGTTAACTTAAATACGAAAAGTATTTGAATCAAAAACGCTCGCATCTTTGAAACAACAACGGAGCGTTGTTGGGCACATTTCAACTGCGGAAAGTTGTTCATTTAACTGCAAAAGTCTTTGTATTTACAACGTTTTTTTTTTCAGAGTAACGCCAGCTACAAATATCATACTTGCTAACGACATAGACGGATATCTTGTAGGTACTTATGCATAGACTTACTTATATACGTACATTCTACTTGCATGCTTCCTTTGCACAGACAACGCTAATGCCACTTTTGTCCACTTCAAATCTGAAATCAATTTACTTTTGCATACTTGTGTAAATATATTCGTTCGTGAATATTCACTATTGTATTTTAAGTATTTTGACAAATCCTTGTAAATCTAGTGCTAAAGCCACCACATAATTGGATATAGTTATTTATTTTTATTCAAATGTGCACTGTAGATATGCATGTATATTTCGATAAGCATGCTTTTCACGTTGTGCCAAAATGTAAGCAGATCTACTCATGCATATCAATTTCGAATTGTTTGCGGTTACTTGGATCTTCTTCTTTACCAACTGTGATGGTTTGCATATAAAACGAGATTTGTTATGAGAAAAAGAGTAAGCCACACCGTTGAATATGTCGTTCTGTTTTGTAAACTTTTTAGGCTAAATATATGAGCGATCAATACGAAGGGTTTACCACGTTATCCCCAAAATCAAAATCCCCAAATCAAAATCCCCAAATCAAAATCCCCAAAATCAAAATCCCCAAAATGAAAATCCCCAAAATCAAAATACTTATAAAAAATAACCCTGGGCTACGACATCCAAGTCCGGTCGTGTGCCATAACCGTGGCGGTCCTTATGCGTAGTACACACTTCAGCGCAAGCGGCCTTCGCCTTTATTTATTCATTTCATTTATTTAGATGAACATATTTTTTATAAAATATGGAATCTCTTAGATACCCCGTAGGTCGCATTATATCGAAGCCGGCCCACCTACCGAAAATAAAGAAAAAACACGCCAAGTATTTTTCCACATTTTATACATTTTTCGTCATTTTGCGACTTTTTTATTTCGGTGAATTAAAATTCGACATTTTTTTCGACATTATTAGCGAGAACTCCATGGATTAGCGAATGGAGTACTCCGAATTTTTGCACGGATATATATGTATTTTATATGTATGTATACATATATGTTATTACGTATCAGAGCCAGTGTTGCCAGATTTTTTTTGTCCCAAATCGTCAATTTAAAAATAAAAATCGTCATCCATTTTTTGCCCCATCTGCGACAAATGCAATCATGTTGTTTTCATAAGGCACATCGTTTTCGATGTTTTATCGCATTATGTAAATTGATAGCGTCGCAGGTTTCAACACGGACCAAGCCAAAAAAAAAGTCTTTCACTGAAAAGTTTATACATACTCTCACTACAAGACTGAGTAATTTCATATTACTTATGTATATCAGTGGATTCATCAACGCATAATGAAAATTTAGTTGTTCGGAGTATGGCACATAGCGATTATAGCTGGTACTGCCCAAGAGCGTTTTGAATAATACTTGTTGCTTTTGTTCTTCCACACGATAAAGCTGCCACCGTTTTAGAATCGTCGAAACTGCTTTTTATACACTTTACAAGATCATCTACGGCGGAGAATAGTAGATTATGTTGAGCAATGAATGCACTTATTCTATTCGTGTGGCAGTGCGCTCAGAACTAAGGCAATGTTGCATTTTAATGTAATAAAAGGATTTATGAAAACCATAATACCAGTTTTGGAAAAGGATTGAAGAAAACCAATCAGATTGCCTTAATTTTTTTTTTAATTATGGAAATTTGTATAAAATAATTAATTTTTATTACGAATAAATCTATATTTTTCTGTACTTCCTAAAATCGTCATTTTGTGACATGAAATCGTCCCATCGTCATGGAGTCCAAAAATCGTCAAAATGACGATGCCATCGTCATTCTGGCAACGCTGATCAGAGCTCAGATAAGACTCGGCATGCGGTTTTTTAAATATGATCTTCAACGTTGTTTAATCATCTTTTGGGGATTTTGCGACGCTATCCTCGAAAAAATGTGGGGATTTCGTGTTTGGGGATTTTGATTTTAAGGATTTTGATTTTGGGGATTTTGTTTTTTGGGGATAATGTGGCACTCCCACAAAAATCACGCTCTATAAGGCGCTCATCGCCAGTCCTCAGCGCAAAAGCATGACAATGTCAAAATCAGATGAGATGGCACTTGAAGTATTCGAGAGAAAAGTTCTTCGGAAGATTTATGGACATTTGCGCGTTAGTGATGGTAAATATCGACGGAGATTTAATGATGAGCTGTCGTGATAATGGATGAAGGTGCTCCAGCCCAGAAATTGGAGACCTCCACTGCCTTTGGAAGTTCATGTGAAGACTGACTCATCCTCCCTTGCTATTACTTATTTGCTCCAAACATCACGAAATAGAAACGACTGTCGCGTTTTATTGTACTCGGCCAAAATCGCTAGACGTTTAAGCGTCAATTAAAAAGAAGGATAATGTCACTGTTCCAATTGCCTTTTATCACACTGATTTTCACTTAACAGAAGGCTTTCAAATTCCTACAATACTATTTTTGCTTTTTTTTGGTTGTTTTTTGTCTGAATGCGCAATGCTTTCAGTGGAGTACAATTTATAAACAATTTGTACAACATAATGAACTGCAATGTCCCCCATATTGAGAACAATATCTATCCACATATGTATATCTACATATGTAAACGAAGTTGGGCTGATATAATCGTTGTCTGAAATAATCATTGATTTTCCATGTACCCCATTAAGGTCTTTAGCCTCTAAAACTGACGCAAATATGCAACTAAATAGTTACTCGCGTTTCAGGGAATTCCTTCAGTTTGAAATTTATCAACCAATTCTTGTACAAATAAATACAAACATACTTATATATTAATTTATGCACAAGTACTACATATCAATGCGCCACAAAAGTGTTCATTCCGGCACATTCACATTCGACACACAACACAAGCGTGCATACGAATACATGACACTCGATAGCGGTGAACAAAAAAAACAGCAACAACATATTTGTATTTGCTAGAAATAGCTTTATAGCTTTGGAATTGCCAACTATGTATTTTCATAGCAATTTGTTGGAACCGTGACGAAATGCCGGCGCGATTTCCTACTGCACACACACATGCATACATATGTACATGCATATACTTAGTATCTACTCGTATGCTTGAGCAAGGAGTCAAGTACTGCATATCCGTTTGACAGCGCATTTTATGTATGACATTCAAATTAAAAGTTGAATAGGTACAGAGAGTGTTTTGGTGTAAAATTGGAAGTCAATGACGTCTCTGAAATTTGCTGCGCTCAAGTGCGCCCTCCCTCTACTTTCCTTCCACTGCGTTGTGTTGCACTTCTTTCAATTGCTACTTAGCACGAGCTGACTGACTGACTGACTGATTGACAGTGGAGTGAAGTGAAGCGAAGAGAAGTGAAGTGGGTGGATATCGAAGAAACAAGGCAAATTTCTGCGGATTTCGTGCTAAATATATATGTATATGTTTATGTTTATGTGTGTGTGTCCAGCAAACATTCGGAGCCATAAAAGATTCAGAAAGGAAACCTAAACTGGAGCGTTCACACTCATCATGAGCTAATTTTGGAGTCCGGAATGTATAGCCGCTTTCGATTCAAAATTTCTCTGCTGGTTATAAATTTCCTTCTGTCAAATTTATATGTGAATGATAGCGAGCAGAGGGAAATTTTTATCGACAAGTTAGCGAGTATGGCTACTACTCATTATGGATTCAAACATTTTTGTTCGATCCGACCTCGCTTGTGTGATGGCGAATCGAAAACGACATATGTATTTCTATTCGTAATGTCGTCGCCCGATTTGAGCCTAATTTCATACATCACATGAGCCTGAATAAGCGTCATAAAAGACTCTTATTGGACGCATTTTATGCCTCTTTTTTTTCTTTTATGAAAAGTAAAACCAAAAAATAATTTTTCCCTTTGCATTTTTCGTCCCCTGGCCTAGTTCTATCCATTCTCTCTCCACTCTGTTTCCAAGTAAAAATATGTATCTAAAGCTCCGCTTGTTCTCCTCTTCTCTTATTGTGGAACCTTCTTCGGCTTCACTGCTGGCTTTATAGCGTTGTCTATTTGGTATTCTCCTCCGGATTCGAACCTGACATCCACCCGAAATTCACTTCAATTCCATTATATATTGGGACTTTCAGCATTATATTGAACTTTGGTGTTGTTTTTATAATTCCGTTTTTTTCGAAAAAGTATCTATGAATATGATAATTGTATCTGTTAAAAAACAAAAAGAAAAAGAAATTTTATTTTGGACTAATAGTGGTGTCCATTTATATATATGTTTCCCAGTAGAAAAGGTGGGAGTAAGAGGCGCTTAAAGAAACCGCTCATTCCCAGTGGATAGAGGACTAGACGCCATGACATGCAACGGCAAGGTGGTTTCTATGTTTGATATATTCACCAAACATTTCATGTGAGCTCTTATAATATTTGAATAACAATTACTACTTACACGAACTAAATTCGTGGCAGTTATATGATCGCGTTATTTATTAATAGGGCAACCAAATATATGCAATGTCATATTTTTTCTGATTCATTCTATTGAAAAACTTTTAATTTATAAATTTGTTTCTAGAGAAAAACAAGTGATTGACGTATATTTTTTAGAGCATATTTTAGCATATTTTAATAATGACAGAATATTTTACTTGTAAATGCATATTTTGTCATATTTTACATTTACAAATAAACTAACAATTTGAGTCGCTTTAGCAAATTCAACAACCAAAAGAGCGAATATGACAAAAAAATGAGCAAATACAGCAACCAAAACAACCAAAAAAACAGTATTTTCCATAAAAGCTGGCAGGGTTGCTGGTTGCAAAACTATTTTCTTAGACTAGTTGGTGAAACCCAAAAGCGAGTTAGCCACAAATCTGGGCTAACTTAAGTTAAAACTTAGTTTTAGCTTTAGTCACGTTGGCGAATCCGGGCCATATTATTTCTGCTAAGTTATAAAAAAAATTGCAGAATTAGTGCGCAAAAATGCAACCATGTCCTTGGTTATCTTTCGATTTAATTATCGAACTATCGAAACATTTATGCAAAGCTCATTTTATAACGGCACTTGAAAAATTTCAGTTGTTTTTGCATTCTCTGGTTTTGTTTTTTGCTAGCGTTTTCTTATGTTGAAAGAAAGATTGAAAATATATACATTTATGTATGTACATATACAAATTCTTACAGATAATGCCAAAAGCTAAAAAAAACTATTTCGGGAAAGCTGAAGCAGATCGTTAAGGAATTTCCCGATCTTCAAACTGACGGTGAGGTGCTGATTTGCAAGTTATGCAGCAAGACCGTATAATTTAAGAAAACATTTCTTGTGAAGCAGCATGTGCAGAGTGAAAAGCACATCAAACTCAAACGATCACTAAATTTGCCACAATCACAAAACTTTGTAGCGAATAGCTTGACACCGTCATATGTCAAAGGATTTGTTTAAAGCAGTTGTATGTGCAGATATAATATAATAATAATACAATGGCGCTATTATAACTCTGACGAGTTTTATGGCCGAGCTTCTCTCCCAATTCGAGGTGTGCTCCTTTTTTGTTTTTCCTACCAATTGGGTGGACCTACAGTTTTATGCCGGCTCCGAACGGCGAATGCATTTTTTGTGAGAAGCTTTTTCATGGCAGAAATACTCTCGGAGGGTATGCCGCCCACTGCCGAGAGGTGACCGCTGCTCTTAAAAAACCCAATAATTGGATTTTTACTAATTGAAAAATTGTTTTTGGTGTTTGGCTCGGACCGTGGTTTGAACCCGAGACCTCTGGCACAGCAGGCGAGCACTCTACCCACTGCACCACAGCGGCACATGTGCAGATATACCCTTATATAAAATACGTAACATAAATCTAGTGCAGTTTTTTGAAAAATTGGTTTCCCAGAAAATACCATGTGAGACAAGCCTTCGAACTACTTATGTTAAGCAACTATATAGCAATACTATGGAAAAGATACAATCGCTATTAATAGACCACTTTATTTGGATTGCGATTGATGAAACTACAGATTCTGCAGGTAGATATGTGGCAAATGTTATAGTCGTAATTTTACATGAAAACTTTGATATATCTAAGCAAAAGTTTCTTTTGAACGTTGCAGTATTGGAAGCTGCAAATCAAAAAACAATTGCTCGGCTTTTCGATGACTCTGTAAAACTTTTGGGAGAAGGCTTCAATAGAGATTATATTCTTTTATTTCTAACAGACGCCGCACCAGTTAGTTAGTTAGTTAGTTGGTGACAAAGTATGGAACATATTACTGTGGCGTCAATCGAGATTATATTCTTTTATTTCTAACAGACGCCGCACCATATTTTTAGTTGGTGACAAAGTATGGAACATATTACTGTGGCGTCAATTTAACGAAAATTTTCCGGAATTTGTTACAGAAACGCACTTCCGACGTCTTGTGCATTTTTGCAATTTTCTGGGGCATATTTTTGATTTATATGTCATATTTTATTGGCATATTTTGTCTTTTTTGTGGCATGTTTTAATTTTTTTGAAGCATATTTTTGGTTGCCCTATTTATTATGCATTTGGTTTTTTTCTTTATTAATTTTCTTTCAACAAAATCCCTTTATTGTAATATAATTTCTAAACATCCATCTAGCTAATACGTGATTACGCGGTTTTTATAACCAACTGCAATAAAAATGTGCAACATGGAAAAGGTTAGCCGCCACCACATTGTATATACGTTATATACGTTATCAAGTCGCTGTCTATCACACGGTGTTGCCACATGCGATAGCGTTACTTAGTGGATTGGTTGTCTCTCTATTACTACATTTCCTGCATATTTAAAAACTGCATGCATAACTAACTATGTTAAAAGCGATTTAAATGTCATTAAACAGACACACATAGCTACAGACTAAGGACATACATATGTATGTACATATATATTATCCTTGCTGCCATGAACCTGTCACAGTCACAAACGACTATCCTGTGTTGTGTTGTATTGTGTGCTGCCAATGTGCCAAAGACTAATAATTTCACATGCCAACCCACGACGGTAAGTGTTTACATACATACATAGATAGTTAAGTAAATAACTGAGAGTTCATTAACCCTTGTGGCGCCCGTGGTTATTATTGTGTTACCATTCGGTCGGTGGGTCGGTCGTTCGGACATTTAACTGGAATAGATTAGCTTAGTTATACAAATACAGGTGTATCTATGCAAATAGCAAAATTGTTTTTTTGCTGCTTATTCTCCTTCTTCCTATTATTTTTCTTCTAAAGGTCCCAGTATGTGGTCGGTTGATAGATAGAAATATGTAGGTAAGCGTATTTATGTGTTTAGATAAAGTGATTGTTAAATTGTAAGAAACAATTATTTGTAGTTAGACATACAGACACAGCAACTACTAGTAGATAGATGGGTGATTATTTTGTATACATACATACATACCTATGTGCATATAAACATACATATTGGTTGCTTAACATAAAGTTTGCTACTAAGTGCGTGATTGTGAGTTATTTCGTTTGATATCATAAATGTTACACAAATTTAATGAGCGTGAAAAGTTTTACTTATTTTATTACATTCGAAAATGGTTTAATAAGGGTACGGGGACTGAAAAAAACCATGCTATGTTTTTTATGAAACATAATAATTATGCGCAATAAAAAAAGTTTATGTAACGAATTTACACTTAATTTTACTTGAATTACAATTTTTTATTTGTTTCTTTTTATTGCCAATGCCGAAATAACTATGCATTAAGCCCGTCTCCACATAACTTGTTTCACCAACAAAACATGTAGCAAAACATCTCGCTCAATAACCCGTCTCCACGTGGCTAATCGTGATTCAGTTGGACATTTCTCTTTCTTGTTCTTCTTAAATGTTTGTATGTTTGCTTATTTTTGCGTCTTTGTTTTGGTCTGTGTGAGATTTCGATAGATTTTCGATACAAAATTAGAGAAGACATCGATATCATCGAGGTTGGCAAGATGATTCAGAATGAAACAGTGTTTCAATCTTCACTCGCTCTCAGAAATTTGTATGGAAATTGGCGAGTTTCGGCAACTGGTTTCCGTGTCGAAACAAGATTGAGAGAGAAAATGCAGAAAAAAAGAGCGAAACACGTTATGTGGAGACATGGTATTAGCGTAATCGACATTGTAAGTTAGCGTTTTTGTGTTGTTACGCAGGGTGCGGAGAACATTCAAGGTTTGATAAAAGCAGCAAAAATTATGTATGCTTGAGAGAAGGTCGATGATATCATACATTGGTTTGTCGACATCATGTGTACCTTTGTTATCATATTCACATAACCAATCACTTTAGCCATACTTTCTGTTCAGGTTTTCAATGTAAAATCAAAATGTGCTTTATTTCATGTGAAAGATTCATTAAAAAGCTGCCATTGAAAATGCACATTGGGGTAGTAGCAACTGAGATCTGAATCATAAGTACCTCAATACCGTACTTAAGGTTAATAAGCTGCCGTAAGCCAAGTTCCCTTCTCGCGAAATGCCTGAAGATATAAAGAAAAATTTAATTGAGCGACTATTAGGTTTAGATTAAGTTAAACTGGCTGGTCATTAATGCTCTCAAATAGACCTAATGAGTCCATAGTGTTATCAGAAAAGTTATTGAACATGAACACCTCTCCGTTCCTTTGGCAAGAACCAAGAGTTTCTTTGTCTCTATTTGGCATACCAATTCGTGATCACTGAATACGATTTCAGAACGGAGCAGAACAGCAGCAGAAAACATGCTCTATCGTCTCTTCATGCAACCCACATCCCCTGAATTCACTTGCACCAACTAGTCCCATTTTGAATGCATCTAATGCGGTACTGTGAAGTCTACATTCATCCCTTTTCAGGGATAGCAAACATTTAGTTAGCTTCGTATGGTACAATTTTGGAAACCCTAAAGCCCTGCGTTTGCTTCCAATCCTTAACCGCCTGGTGCTTCATATATTCATATATAGAGTACATATGCATAGCTTCACTGAGTGGCATCGGAATGCCAATGGAGTGTTCTAGTTACTCCGAGATCTGCACCCTTCTTTGCCAGCTCTTCAGCACTCTTATCACCGTCTATCCCCTTGCGGGATGGTATTAAGTACAAATGGACATTACTATCTATGCAAGTCACTTAAGGCTTTCTTGCAGTCTGCTACACACTTGGATGAGGGGGTATGCGTCAATATCTACTTTATAGCCGCCTGACTATCTATTTAAAAATTAATACGTCCTCTTTATCAGGGATTTCATTCTATCATTAGCCTCACAGCTAATAATGCTGTCTGAAAGACATTACAGAGATCCGGGGGGTGTGGAGGGGAGTAAGCCGAATATTTTTTGCTGGCGAGATGGTCCAATAAACCCGACCGTGCATATTTTTGCAAAACTTTTGCTTTACCGTTTTTTTTTGTTTTTCTTTTGGCTCTGCGAACCAAAAAAAAAAAATCAGTTTTAATTCCTTTAGTTTGCAACTTCAATAAATCCTTCAATAACAAAAAAATAGAAAGAAAAAGAGAAAAGTGCAAAGCATTAAAAATACAAAGTTTTCTTTGCAATTCAAAATATGTAAGTATAAAAGTAGGAAAAAAGTGTATCTGAAGTTTGTGCCAAAAACTAAGCATTGTAACGACAGCTGCACTGCAAGGAGCGAGGAGAAAGGAGGAAGGGAGCGAGTGCGGTGAATGCGAAAACGCAGGACGACTGCGAATGTCAACGCAGCCAAGTGCGATGGTGAGATGAGCAGCGCAGAAGCGCGGAAAAGTGAAAAGCATTGAGTGCAGCGAAGCGTTGCAAGCAAAATATTGGCGCCTAATATGAAAACTTGTACTTTATTTTTTAGCACGTTTCAGAGTTTTGCTTTTTTTTCTTTTTTCCCTTTTTACTTTTTAACTCATCCCTTTTTCTTTTTACTGTTTCTTTTTACTTTTTCTCACACTTTCTCTCTCTCTCTCCTTCAGCTACAGCTTTGAGTGACATTCAGTATATGTGACGCCAGCACGTGACCTCGATTGTAAAATGCATTACATGCATTGGCAGTGCGTCGTCTATCGGTCGCAAATATTCGTATATGTATTGTACAATGTAGATGTAATGCAGCAAAATATAAAAATAAAAAACACCCAAGTACATACATAACTAAGTGTTTTCGTCTGAGTGTGCTTGGCTCTTGCACAAACAACAAAATCTGCAGAAATTGTCGTAAATATAGTCTTAATATACAATTTTACAAATCCAGTAAATATAATCCGTTATATTATGCAAATCCTACAAGTTGGCAGTAAACCATTCACAGTATCTATCGCTTTTAGTGTTAGAGCAACGCATTATAATAAATTCTTGTTGTGTGGACCAAACTAAAAGTGATGGAGATAAGTGCAGCAGCATGTGCACTGTGTTGCGAGCAGCGGGGGAAAGTGTTTTTGTTTTACTTTTTCAGCAACTTTTTCCATGCAAATATATTCTGCTCTGATGTTTTCAAAGTCACAAAAACTTTAAGTTGCACAAAAGTTAAATTTGAGATGAGATTTTTGGATATTAAAGAAGTTAGATTTTTGGGCGGTCACAGAATGAAACAAAAAATGGAGAGAAAATAATTTATAATAATCAATACATATATTATACACTCATCTTCTCGCAAGTCAGATTTTGTCTGTTGTAGGTCAAAATATGGAAGATGTACTACAAGGATCTAAACTTGACTAAAATATCGAAGGAAATGGCATGCATAAGGCTGCAACTTTTTCTACAGATAATTAATATTACGCGCTAGTAGCTGAGGAAAATTCAAAATGGATTAGCTTCACGTTGTGATGTGATTTCATACGATTTCAGCGATGTATTAAGTTTAAGTTGTGATGTGATGTAATAAAATTAGCATGTGATCTTATAAAATGTCTTGTGAATTGAGTTGATGTGATTCGACATGATATGATGTGATTTACTCTAACATTAATTGATATAACGGTTTTGGTTTGCGATGCAATAGCTTGTGAAGTGATCTGTTATAATTTGATATGATGTCATAAAATATCATGCGATGTGAGTTGATATTTGATTTCATTTAAAGTGATGTTAGGCAATCTAACATTAATTGCTGTGATGTGACGGCATGTGATGAGAGCTGATGTGATCTGATATTGATCGATTAAATGTATGTAATGTAATATTATGCGATGCGATTTGATTGGATATAATCTGATACCTTATGATGTGATGTGATGTTATGAAATCTGATTTGAAAATATGTGATATAACTGATGTGATGTGATATAATCTGATGTGATGTGATGTTGTGAAATCATATGTGATGTGATGTTATGAAATCTGAAGTGATGTGATGTGATAAAAAGTGATGCGATGTAATCTAATATTTTGTGATGTGAGAAACTAAGATGCTATGTGGGGTGAGTTGATGTGATTTACTAATACTCGGACGTGATACTATATGACCAGACGTCATCTTTGCGCCAAATTTTCAAATATGAATAAAATACTTATGGAGAAAAATTGATTTTAAGCGACTTTTCAAGCTTCAGAATAGTTTTATTTTAACAAGAAAATTATGCGTGCGAAATTTTATTTTGATTTAAATATTAAATTTTGTCGAGAGAAAACTAGTGAATATTTATCTTAATTTTCATTCTAATTACATACATATTTTCAAATTCATGTAAGACGCCTATTTTCAATTTCATTTCCATTTCTATTTAGCTCTGCTCACACAATCAATCGCAATGTGACAAATATAATGGCAGAGAAAACAGAAATAATCAACTTTAGTAGAAAAGGCGCGCGCACAAATCGTTAAGAGTTTCCAATTTAATAACAAAAGTCAATACGATTCAATTTTCAGTTGATCAGCATATGTCAGGGAGTTGCAGAAAAACAGAAAAAAAAAAAACAGAAAGAAAGAAAAAATGGAAAGTGATACGTTTACTACGCCATTTGTGCATTGCCGACCGTTTGCGGTGGAAAAAGGCAAGGCGACACTGTCTAATCGGATTTCACATGCCGCAAGCACACTGCCTCACACAAGCACGCACACACACACACATACTTCTATTAAGCTAGATTACGTCGCAAATAGCGGGAATCGCTCAGAAAGGAAAGTAAAGAGTGAAGCAAAAAACGCGAAAATATATGTAGCAGGGAAGATTGTTGGGAAACATAGTAGAGCAGAGAAAATGTAACAATATGATACCGACATATGCACATACAGTGTACCAGTAAATACCAGCAAATGACACTCGTTTGGATCTGAGGGAAACAAAAAAACATAAAAAAACTATCAAAAGAACAAAAAATCTACTCCACCAACGGACAGAGAAATTCAAAGTGAAACCCATTCATGCAACTGCAAAATAATGTAGTTACCTAGTTGCGCAGAAAGTCGTCAGTTGTTGGTCGTGGTGAGTATGTCAAGTTAGATGAGCGAACATGTCGGGGGGTCAACAGGGCGTATACGCGACATTTACTAACTACATACTCGTATCTACAGCTGTAGTGCAGTCGGAGGCGACTGACCTATCAAGCATGACTGTCATTGCGGTTGTAAAATTTACCTCAAAATTTAATTCTCTTCTTTTTTATGCTTTTTTTATTTTTTTATTTATTCGCTTTTGCTTTTTATACTCAGCTGTACTAGTACACAGAGTATTATAGTTTTAATCACATAACGGTGGATTGTAACAGAATGAAATAATCGAGATAGATATAGACTTATATATATCAAAATGATCAGGGTGAAAAGAGAAATCGATTGGGCCATGTCCGTCCGTCCGTCTGTCCGTCCGTCTGTAAACTCTCTAACTCGCGTAAAAATTGAGATATTTTGATGAAATTTGAAATGCAAGTTGGTATCGAGATTGGGACGGTTGGTATTGAAAATGGGCGAAATCGGACCATGACCACGCCCACTTTTCCTATATAGAAAAAATCGGAAATTTGGTATCTCAGTCACTAGTATAGCTGGAGCAATGAAATTTTACCCACGTGTTGAGCTCAAGCCCCTATGAAGAAATTTGATGAAACTTTGGAAAATAGGCGGTGCCACGCCCACTTATTAAGGGTCAAACATGGAAAGTTTTATATGTCATAACTCAGAAACCATTGAAGATATATCGATGAAATTTGGTGTGCGTGATTTACTTACTTAGGCAAACATTTGGACGGAAAATAGTTAAAATCGGTTGACGGCCACGCCCACTTTTATATATGTGTATTATAAAGTGTCCCAATAAAAACATTTTAAGCTATATCTCTGTCAAATATAAAGATATATTATTGAAATTTTGTCGCATTAGGCCAGCTATGGACATAAAACAAAAAACACAAAAAGTTTGGAAAATGGGCGGTGCCACGCCCACTTATTAAGGGGCAAACATTTGAGTTTTATGAGTCATAACTCAGAAACCGTTGAAGATATATCGATAAAATTTGGTATGCGTGATACACTTACTTAGGCAAATGTTTGAACTAAAAATTGCTAAAATCAGTTGACGACCACGCCCACTTTTATATATGTGTATTATAAAGTGGCCTAATAAAAACATTTTAAGCGATATCTCTGTCAAATATAAAGATATATCATTGAAATTTTATGGCAGGAGTCCAACTGCGGACATAAAACGAAAAACACAAAAATTTTGGAAAATGGGCGTGGTACCGCCTCTTTTTAGAAGCAGGAATATACGACATTTCTGGGCCCATAACTAGAGAAATAATTGATATATAATGACGAAGCTTGGTGTGTACACGTTTATTACTTGTGGTAATACATGTTGAAAATTTTAGCGAAATCGGTTGACGACCACGCCCACTTTTATATATGAGAACTATAAAGAGGCCTAATAAAAACATTTTAAGCGATATCTTTGTCAAATATAAAGATAATTCATTGAAATTTTGTGGCATGACTTCCAAAATAGACCGGAAACAAAAAATAGACAAATTTTGGAAAATGGGCGTGGCACCGCCTCTTTTTAGACAAAGGAATATACGAGATTTCTTACCCTATAACTCGACAAATAATTGAGATATTATGACGAAACTTGGTTATACACTTTTACAACTTGTGTTAATAGACACGAAAAAATTTATTGAAATCGGTTTATGACCACGCTTACTTTCTAACAAAGATATTTCTGGAACACCCTTTGGGAATTTGTAACGTGACATCTTTGTAACTAGAAGTCATAAAGGAATGAAATTTTGCACAAAGAATAATATTCATATGCTTAGTTGGATGACTGATAAAAATTTTGAAAATGGCGGCTACGCCCACTTTATGCAGCACTTGCTTTATATAAAGTACCTACACCGTGTTTCCATCAAACGCAAACAAACAATGAAAGCATACAACTGAGTATCTAATGTTCGATTCCACTCGAACTTAGGCTTCCTTACTTGTTTTCTTTTCTTTTTTTACACTGAAAAAACAACTTACTCAGATTATGGAAAAGTGGGAATGATTCGGCGCTAAAGACATATTTCCATATTTTGATGTACGATTTTCTTCAAATCAAGGAATAAAAACAACGTTTTAAAGAAAATTGTACATCAAAATATGGAAATATGTCTTTAGCGCCGAATCATTCCCATTTTTCCATAATCTGAGTAAGTTTTTTTTGAGTGTACACACTTTAATTTTTTGCTGTTATCTAACCTAGTTGAGCATATTTCCACCACAATATGTTCAGCATCTTTTAACTGTTTGCCATAGCTTTGGCTTTCGGAAGCGTTGCGACAATTGATGGCGACAATATTGCCAGTGCTTGTTTCTGTTAACGGTGATTAAGTTTAACTAGTTTGTAGTGAAAAAGAACTGTGTATATATGTTCTAGGGATAGATATTTAGATATATTGTTACGATTATGCAGTGGTTTGATACAGTAAATTCTTAAAGAAATGGAGAAGAGAAACAAATATTTTTTAAAAAAGAAATAAAAAAAAACCCGCGTGTAGCATAGTACACGTGATAGAAGTTAACTTCTTACATCTTGTTCAATATTTCAAATAATTGTGTTTTCAGTTTATATTGTCTCGAAAGCAACAAGTAACAAGTTTCATATACATATCATATGAGAAGCGAATTTGAAAATACATCCCTGAAAAAATGCGATTAATCCGGGACGTGTCCGGGATCAATCGGAAGGGAGAATGCGACTAATACAATTTTACATCCCTTTATATGGAGCGAATTGATCGCATTTGTTCGAGCATGTCCTATGAAGAGACTAATTGTTCAACTTGTATACCCGAACTGGTACCAATGTAGATTAATCACTAACATACCGAACGGGTACAAATGTAGATCAATCGCTTTCATCCAAAGTTGTAAGCCAAGGCTATTTTTTATGAAAATGTCTAAAAATTATAAATTGTTATATATATTAGAAGAGTTTATTCGATTAGATTTCATCTTGTAGTGAAGTCTTTTAAAAAAATTAAGTATTTTCTCCAAATATTTATTGTTTTGCATTATGCGAGTGTAAAAGATATGTGAGGAATTTTTCAAAGTTGCTAGCCAAGGCTATTTTTTATAACAATGTTTAAAAATTACAAATGTTCATGCCTATTTAAATAAAGATTATACAATAAGTTTTACTTTTGTAAAAGAATCTATTCAATAAATTAAAATTTTTTAAATAGTCAGTTTTCAGTGTATAATCGTAATTGATTTTTCAATGGATATTTTTGGTAAAATTTTGTCAAAATTATTATTCATCATTGTTATTAAAAGAAAGCGTGTTCAATTAGTTTTACCTATTGTTTTTTTAATACATCCATTGAATATTTTTGTAAAATTTCTACATATAATCAATCTAGATTTATACCCGTTCGGGAACAATTGGTCCACAATTAGTCTACATTTATACCCGTTCGGGAACAATCGGGGACTAATTGTGGACCGATTGTTCCCGAAAGATATCAATCCGGGAAAAATCTATGTCCATATATCGGGATTAATCGCACATTTTTTTGCAGGGATATTGCAATGAAAACTATCGCATGTACATACATGTGGTTGTGTGTTTTTGTTTGTACAAATTCTATTTATAGAAAAGGCAATGCTTGTTCTTGTTATTAGATTTTGTTTATCGGCAGGCTCATCCAATTGGTTTTTATATTGGTTGTTTGGTCGTTTTTATTTTAATAATTAACTAGTTTGTAATCCACGATATTCGGGTGGCACTTTTATTTAATAAAAAATTATAAAGAAAATTATTTAATAGAAAAAAAAAAGCAACAAAAAAATTGGCTCGACCTGGACTTGAACCACCTTCACTTAACCTTTAACATACGACGTGGTGGTAATTTTTACACCGACTTACAGTTTCTTTGAATATCTCTTTTAACTTACCATCCTGCAAGTTTACTCTCTTAGTATCTTCCCATCTCGTTATAATTATTGACCCGTTTTGTTTTTATGGAGGAAGGTGTAACATTTGACGAGAAATGATGATGGTGGGGTAAAAATTACCCCACGTCTAGGGTAACGTTAGTTTTTCTTCGAATGCAATTTTTGGAAATTTACCACTTCTCGCTTCTCTGCAGCATTTTGATGCGTTTAGAATCTACTCATGTCATCATAATTATCGATCAGT
The DNA here is from genome assembly GCA_960531455.1 of Urophora cardui. Taxonomy (NCBI): domain Eukaryota; kingdom Metazoa; phylum Arthropoda; class Insecta; order Diptera; family Tephritidae; genus Urophora; species Urophora cardui. The sequence continues at coordinate 29,428,352 of OY482673.1, forward strand.
ATAGTTTCTATGGTGGAAGATCTTCAATAACGGATAAATTATGATATCGGGGTAAAAATTACCACACCTCGACGTTAACGTAACTTTTTCTTCAAAAATAATTTATTTCCATTTAAAACTTCTCTCACTGGCAATTTGATTAACATGGATTATTAATTTTACCACTTCTTCAAATGATTATTGGAAGAAAAATTAAAAAAATCGTTTCGTGATTCATTTTATACGCTCACGTTATTATGAAAAAAACTTCAAAAAGACTGGCCAGCATTTTCTACAAAAAAATTTTTTTAAATAAAATTCCTATTATATATTTAAAAATATATATTTTTTTATGAAAAACCGTCTCTAAAGTTTAAAGAAAGTTTTTGTTTTACCTTTTATCTATAAGGTTCTCATGTGATGTTTTCGCTATTTTGAAAGAACAAGGCCTTGTGAATTATAGTAAAAACTTTGTTGATTTAAAAAATTTAATTAACTTTTTTATTAATTTCATTTGAAAAAGGACTGGCCTCTTTCCAATGCAAAAATTATTATAAAAAAATTTTTTTTTATTGAGAGTTTTAAGTAAAATGCGTAGAAAAAAATTTACCACTACGTCGTAAACTATGTCACAAAATTTCACCTCGTCACTTAAAGGTTAAATTGGAAGCCAAATATCTTACAGCTGAGCTACTGCGCTAGTTACGCGAGTTGTGTCAAACGTTGTACTTTAATTTCTGCTTGTGTTATTAACATTCTCACCACGTTTATTTCACCACAGCGCTGTTATGTACCTACACGTATATGTATATACATACGTGAGTGAGTTGTAATTGTTAGTTCAATTTAATTGCAGCATTTGACATACCCAACGCAGGTGGTGTTATGGCGCAGCGGTAGAGTGTCAGGTCTGGAAGCGAGGGGTTGTAGGTTCTCGAACCACGCGATATCAAGGTTGATTTTTTTAAAAATTAAAAATCAGCTAAAATGGCTGCTATTTCCGGGGCCAACTTCCGTTGCATCAAATTTCAAATTTCACTCTCCATAAAAACTCTGTATCGCCGCCTAAGAAGTTAACTTCAAAAATGTTTTAGGGTCTGAAGAGAACCATCAAGGCGCTTGCAAAGTTATTGCTAAGTTTCACGGATATTATTAAAGGCTTTCAATCAGAGATCCCCAAAACTCTAACTGCAGCAGTGTTAGTAACTGCAGCAGTATTAGTGAAAAACGACTAGTTGAGTGCCCAGCTATTACCGTCGCATCGTTCAGTAGCTTGCGGGCAAGCAAAAAGACAACAACGTGCACGCATATATTTTTCGCTTTTATGCGCTGCTATACCACGTCGCACAATGCAATACGAAAAATACTTTATGATGCCCAATGCTTGCGCGACGTCGTATAAAAGCGTATGAAAACGAAGTATGCGTGTACGTTGTTATCTTTTTGCTTGCCCGCAAGCAACTGAATCGTCGCACGGTCGTAGATGGTCACCTAACTTTTGCGCTCTTACTACGACAAAACGAGAGAGTATAACAATCTGTGTGAGTTGAGCGTTGCACCTCAGTGCTATGAAACGAAGACCCCTGCTTTAAATCTTTGCTATGCACTAGCAGTTGAAGAAAATTATATATACATAGTCGTTTACAGTGCACACCAATATGTCTGTCTACTACACGTACATGGTTTTGCGCTTTAAATGGCGACATGTTATGACAGTGTCGGGCTGTGATGCAATTAGATTAGGATGTATCTACTTACGTAATTTCATTAAAATATCATGTGATATGTCTTGATGTAATTTGGGATATAATGTGATGTCATCTAATATTAATTGATGTGTAATGTGATTTAATGAGATGTGATGTGTTGTAAATAGATATGATGTGATAATATGTGATACAAAGAAAAAAATAGCTAAAATTTTTTTTAATTTGATTTGGGTAAGTGGAGAATTAGCTGAAAACTATTAACAGCGAAGCTGGGGTATACAGCTACTTCGAAAAGGGCTTAAACTCTTTTCTTAAAAAAAAAATTAATAAAAAATAAATTTCGTGCTAGCCACTAAAAAATTGCATTTATAAAATTTTTCAAGCCAAGTTAAAACCAAGCGTTTTTAAGTTTAAAGAGATTGCCAAGATGCATGCTTTTTTGTCGAAAATTAATTGCTTAGACTTGCGGACATAATGAAAAGCATTTTTTTAAATAATTGAATTGTTGAAAGGTCATCAGATACTTCTGTCTCAAGTTTCCGTTCAATTTGAACAACCGTAGATATATTTTTCTAATCCATCTTCAAGCAGAAATTGCTTTAATTCACATTTTTATTCCTCCAACTTTTAATTCTCTTACACAATTTCTCTTACTATATATATTATCTGTGACCTCTTTTTTAACCCTTTACTATTATTAAACCTAATGCTTGCTTTTACTTCATACATATGTACCTACATTACACATATGCATATATGTACGTTTTATTCCCACAGTGCATTGCAAATCCTACTTCTGTGCCGTGACACATTTACCTCGAATGCTCAACCAAATATAATTTCAACGTGAAAATAGGTACTATTAGAATTTTCACTGTGTCATCAGTAAACATGCACATGCATTACCTAGCGATATAACTATGTACATATATATTTACATGTGCATTTATGTAGTATAGTTATGTACATATATCGAGGGGAAGGTTTAGTCATCTTAAATTTAACCATAAGGTTTGAGTTTGATCTCTTTAAAGTTTTTAGTTTTACATTAATTCCAATTTGTCATGTTTGCTTAGCTGATGGCCTTTGTTGTCTAGCCTCATTGTTTAGGTTAATTCAGTACCCTAGACAATAAATAGTAATAATAATAATGTTTGCTTATAAACTCACATCGCTTAGATCAAAATATATCACAGGGAGTTAATAACACTGCTCTACAGAAAAAAAATACTCTGAACGCGACCATCCTATCTATATGTAAAATCGGTCGCTGATTCCGAAAATCGGGTTCGTTTTTAATTCTATGGGAACCCGATTTTCGGAATCAGCGACCGATTTTACATATATATAGGGTAGTCTCGTCCAAAGTACAGACAAAAAATTTCATTTTGTGATCCAGTGTAATTTACTAAAATCTTTGTTGTGTCTACTCTTTTTACTTTGAATACCCATGCAATTAAGGCTCAATGCCTTAATCGAATGCGTGTGTAAATTTGTAAGATCAAGATATTGAGGGTAATTAAACAAGAAAAATGGCTGCACGAAACACATGACTTTCATATTTGCTTTCATATTTACATGCGATTAATTGCCATGAGTTAGCGTTATCCGTAAAAAGGGTTCGAAATTTCACTGCAACAAAAAAAAAAACAGAAGAAAGATAACCTCACTGCCGGCATAGTCTTTGTGCCACATTGAAGTCTGCCACTCACTTTCCTCTATAATTGCAATTTATTTTATTTTCCTGTTTTATATCCTTTTTATGCTTATTTACAAACCGAGAACGTGTTGCCATATATAAACGTGTAACTATAACTAACATACTCATAAATACATACATATGCATATGTGCATAGATATATATGTTTATCTGATACTGTATCAGTGATACATATTGGCACTTAAGTCTGCAGTTAGCGGAAGTTGTGGCTTAATATGTTTGGGTGTGTTTCTTTATATAAATACAAAACGGAAATTAGTTGCTAGTGACATGCGATGGCTGCAGAGAGACAGACAGAGTTGAAATAATGTCAACACATATATAGGTATGTATGTGTATATCAATAATGCTATATATGTTATATAAAATACAAAGTTAGTGTTGCTTCTTTAAAGACTTGACATAACGCGCTATCGTGTTTCTGAAACAATTCAATTGTTGTCATTCACACATCAAATCTATTCAATTCAACTCAAAAAAAAAAAAAAAAAAACTACCTTCAACATGTTGCTCAATTCTCGCGGACTTTCAAAACTGGCGGCTTCATTTTAGTAATCCTTCATCTATACAAATTAGTGTACTTCAATTTCAATTTCATACGATCGAACTGCTTCCAAAAAAATGTATACCAACACAATGTTGTAATGAAAATTCGCCGAAAATTTTGGACTGCTTACCTTTGTATACACGCTTTGTTGCCTACTATATGTATACAGCAACAATCTATTTATACGCACTGTAAACATGTTGCTGTGCTGTGTTTTTTCGATTGCATAGCTGCATGCAGCGCATACTCAATTCAATGTGGCTAACGGATTTGATTTGATTTTTGTTTGCTAAAAGCAACAATGCTGTGGTTTTGCTTTATAAACGTGTTGCTGTTAGAAATTAAAAAGACATCAAAATAATTAGTTTTGTGGAAATTTTAATGTACCTTTAGGTAATTTTTTGTGCAGCGCGAAAAACGAGAATTGGAATGAAAGTAAAAATTGCTTATGTATACACATAGAATATTCTTGATGAGCACTTTGCAGTATAGCACCAACTACTATACTACTACGATTACTACGATTGCACTAACACTCACAAAAAAACGCAAATTTGACTAACTCACTCAAAAAACACTCAAGCTGGACAATCCAGATTGTAAGTTGCCAAGGGCCTTTAGTATTCTACCCTCTGCCCTCTGCATACAAAGCAATTTGAGATACACTAAAAATCTTCAGTTAGGTCGTTTCGAGTTACCCGTTACGAGTGAAATAAGTACATACGTACATACATATAAATATATAGTATTTATTGCGCCAAAGCTCTTAAAAATCCTTCCACCACGTATGTATGTACATACAAACAAAAACAACATTGCGGCGTATGCGGTGTTTACTATGCGCGCAACACTCAACGCACATCCGGTTTATTGTTCGACAAGGCACATCCACGGGCAATTGATTGTTATTGTGTCTAAAAAATATGTTCACATTGCTGAAAATATCAACATAATTGCCAACGGATTGGGACATCATAGGCAGCTTACATTCGCGATGTAATTCTGCATAGGTTTAGTTAGATTGTTGTTGCTGCCTACCACGGTGATTGTTTACATCGTCCTCACTCTAGTTGATGCTGTCGCGTTTGGTGCTACTAAAACCATGTACATATGTACTTTCAATCTTGTTTTCGCTGCAAAAGCCGCTACAGCTCGTTGACTACTATTTGTTACAAACATACATTCATTTATGTATTTAGGCGCCACATGTCACATGAAGCTCCGTTGAAGCTCTGTTGATGTTCATGCTTCATCATGTGCTGCTGCTATTTGTTATTGGTATCCTGCGCTTAGCTGGCGTTCAACTGTCAACTGCGGATTTTCACTTATGAAAACACCACTGTTGTTGTTTGTATTTTTAAAACAAAAAAAAACAACTATATAGATGTGGCGTTGATATTATAGCATGTTGCTCAGCATGTCCATCATGTTTAGTTGTTCTTCTTTTTCTGTGCGCACTGTTGCTTGTTCTTGTTAAACATACGTTAATTAGCTTTATGGTACATATGTTTGTATGCATGGATGTATGTATGTATGTATGTATGCTTGTATTTGGTGTAAACATTATTCGCCAAAGGAGCATTAAATTCTAACAAATAGCATGTCCCCATATGACGTTGTTCGCTCTTATCATCGATGTTCGCTTTCTCAATCGTCTTTCGAGCTTGAATCCAGTGCCGAACGACGATAATTTGCATACAAAATTCTGAGTGCGAATAACGACTGAACAACGTTATTCATTCGTTATTCGCTCTCAGAATTTTGTATGGAAATTAGCAAACCCCATAAAAGTTAACCCTCATCCTGTATTCAAGAAAAGTTACGTACGTGATATAAGTGGGTCAATTTTGCCCAATAGACGAAATATGTAATTTTGGTTATAATTCCAGTTTTTAAGTATTCTTTTAGTTAATAAATATTAAATTCCTTTATGGGAGTAAAGGAAAAAGTGTTCTTAGGTTTATTTTAAGCCAATAGTACCTCCGTGCAATGTCTCAGAATAAGCTTTGCAAATGAATTTTTCGCAGCTAACGCATTTGTTCGAGATCCCCAATACCTTACAAATATAATTATAAGTTACTTTGAGAGAGAGTACTAGTCTACAACTCCGATGAGGGCGTCGAGAACTATGCGATAGCCAGTCGAGTTTCGCAAGGATCCGTTCTAGTCCCTATCTTGTGGAATGTTATGTACAATGGGGTCCGAGAGCTGGAATATCCTAAATATGTAGAGCTTCTAGCCTACGCAGATGACCTCATAATAAGAGGAGTCGCAAATCACATAGAAAAGCTCAGGCAACCATGGCCCTGTAGCTCGCGGAACGAACAGAGGTAATGCTAGTGAGCGCAAGAAAAGTGTGTGAAAATATGTGAATCTCGGTTGGGTGGTGCGAGTAAACTTCGTAGCCATCAATAAAATATCTTGGTGTGGTACTGATCAGAGGCTGTGCAACTTGATACAAGCTATCGAAAAGGCGTAAAAAAACATGTGGCGATTATGAAAGAATGATTACCAATAAAGGTTGTGTGCGGTCAGCTCGTCGACATCCGCTAGTCAGGGCAACAAACTTCGCCATTCATGGCCATTCTAAGACCAACAAGTGCATTTCGAATATTCCTTGGTGCTGCTAGTGGACTTATAGATTGATTACCAATATGAACAGTTTGGCGGATAGAGAGCAGTGTGAGCTCAATATCCACCTTATTCAGTTCCTTAGCCGGCATGGTGTTTTAGAGCCTAGCTTTATGCATTGAAGCTCTTCTTGTTCTTTGTGTTGCTACGCTATAGTAATCGTTGAACACGTCTTTTCCCCCGCTTATCAGCTGTGTTCTGTCGTAAGGGTGACTAATGTACACTGACTTACAAGGTTGATAATCGGTTGATTACTCCTTCGTGGAATGTCTTAGTGGCTATAACAACAACAATAAGTGCCCTGCGCCGATATTAGCCCAAGTGAGATACTGAGAAAACTCCATGTCATACAATGTATTACTTGGGCGGTGATTCCATAGGATCGGCTTCGAGCGGGAGTAGGTTTCGATGCTTCTCGTACTAATAAAAAACACATAAAGCAACCGCGTGTTCCATTTATATTCTCCTAATTTCATAAATTATTTACTTCTTTTTCTATTGGGCAATTTTGACCCACTTATACAACATACGTAACTATTTTTGTCCAGCCCATCCAGTGAATGATAAATTTAAACAAAAACCTTTTTTAAGTGGAATTTTACTAAATAATAAAAGTCAATAAGTTTCACCAGATTATATGAATCCTATAAAAAGATATGCAACTTTCAAAGTCGTTTGGGCAATTTTGACCCACTTACACAGGATAAGTGTTAATGAGCTTTACTTTACCTATACATAGTTTCAATTTGCAATTTCATGAATTAATTAACTCAATTTCTTTTCTGCAAATTTTGCTTCAATTTCCGATTTTTTTATTTTATGCAATCATTAGTTTCTCCCTTTATATGTATATATGTATGCATGTACATACATTCATATGTATGCTTTATTTATGTATTTAGTTATGTACATACATATTCATCATAAAATATTTTTTCACACTAGTGGATTTAAGTCTCCATTTCAACACTTCCGCTTTCAAATAATTTGCTCTAAACAAGCAGTTGGAGGAAATCGATAATTTACATAAAATTAAAAAAATAGGTATATTGTTGGGTGTGCATGAATATATACATGGATATATGTACATATGTATGTATGTATGTATGTACATATGCATGTTAAGAACTGTTATGTTTATAAAACTTGACCTTTGCTGGTTAGAATTAATTGAAAATACGTGCACACACACATTGCAATTAAACCATAAATAATCTTTTAGTCGTACATACATACATACATAATTCCTTGAATATAAATTGCTAAATTTCAGTTTTATTAAAACCTTTATTTCTCATGAATTTTAATAGATATGTACATACATATTTATTTGAACTCACATGCCATATAGCTACATATGTATATAAAGTATTAAAGCGCGAGAATAGACAATATATCATTGAGAAATCCTTTTTCCTCATATAAACCTTAAAATGTAGAAAAAATACATATATGTATGTAGTTGCCCATCTTTAGCCGAAAGACATTGCAGTGACCCGTAAACGCCCGATACCGTTTTATGATAATCAAAAGGTTGTGTGTCTAATAAAAAAGCCAAAAATTAAGTTTAAAAGCTTCTCTCTTATGGGTTATTATTTTACAAATCGTACACCTTTTGGGATTTCATATTTCTGATTCGGCTCAAACTTTTTTTTTAAGTTACTTGCACGAAATTAGCAAACACCTATATCAGGATCAGGCAAATTTTTTTTCTTTTCAGAGATCTGCATGTGTAAAAATTCGATGGTTAAGCAAATATGCCCACATTCAAAATTCCATATCTTTGGTTCCGCTCGTCGTATCTTATTCATTATACTCAGCTGTACTAGTACACAGAGTATTATAGTTTTGATTTCCTAACGGTGGATTGTAACAGAATGAAATAATCGAGATAGATATAGACTTATATATATCAAAATGATCAGGGTGAAAAGAGAAATCGATTGAGCCATGTCCGTCCGTCTGTCCGTCTGTGAGCACGATAACTCGCGCAAAAATTGAGATATTTTGATGAAATTTGAAATGTAAGTTGGTATCAAGACAGGAACGGATGGTATTGAAAATGGGCGAAATCGGACCATGACCACGCCCACCTCCCCTATATAGCAAAAATCGGAAATTTTGTATCTCAGTCACTAATAGAGCTAGAGTGATAAAATTTCACACACGTATTGAGCTCAGGCCCTTATGAAGAAATATGGTGAAATTTTGGAAAATGGGTGGTGCCACGCCCACTTATTAAGGGGCAAACATTGAAAGTTTTATGAGTCATAACTCAGAAACCGTTGAAGATATATCGATGAAATTTGGTAGGCGTGATATACTTACTTAGGCAAATGGTTGGACGAAAAATTGCCAAAATCGGTTGACGACCACGCCTACTTTTATATATGGGTATTATAAAGTGACCTAATAAAAACATTTTAAGCGATATCTCTGTCAAATATAAAGATATATCATTGAAATTTTATGGAAGGTGTCCAACTACGGACATAAAACAAAAAATACAAAAATTTTGGAAAATGGGCGTGGCACCGCCTCCTTTTAGAAGCAGGAATATACGAGATTTCTGAGCCCATAACTCGACAAATAATCGATATATTATGAGGAAACTTGGTGTATACACTTTTCTTACTTGTGGTAATACATTTTCAAAATTTTAGCGAAATCGGTTGACGACCACGCCCACTTTTATATATGGGTATCATAAAGTGGCCTAGTAAAAACATTTTAAGCGATATCTTTGTCAAATATAAAGATAATTCATTGAAATTTTGTGGCATGAGTTCTACAATAGACCGGAAACAAAAAATAGAAAAATTTCGGAAAATGGGCGTGGCACCGCCTCTTTTCAGACAAAGAAATCAACGAGATTTCGGAGCCCGACAAATAATTGAGATATTATGACGAAACTTGGTTTATACACTTTCATAACTTGTGTTAATAGACACGCAAAAATTTATTGAAATCGGTTTATGACCACGCCTACTTTTTAACAAAGATATTTCTGGAACACCCTTTTGGAATTTCTAATGTGACATCTTTGTAACTCATAAAGGGATGAAATTTTGCACAAAGAATAATATTCATAAGCTTAGTTGGATGACTGACAAAAATTTAGAAAATGGGCGTGGCTACGCCCACTTTATGCAGCACTCGCTTTATATAAAATACACCGTGTTTCCATCAAACGCAAACAAACAATTAAAGCATACAGCTGAGTATCTAATGTTCGATTCCACTCGAACTTAGGCTTCCTTACTTGTTTTTTTTTATTTTGAAAGTAAGAATATTTACTTTATAACTGCGTTAAAGAAATATTTAATTTTACAAAATCAAAATAATGAATTCAAACTCAATTTTTTAAAGCATTATTACATACTGATCGGGTCAACGAATATTTTCGAAAAAATATACATAATATGCGACAAACTTTCATCTAAAAAACGCATTTTATTTCAAGGTGGAGGCTTTTATGGTTCAAGAGATATTAACTCATTTCTGACATGACCTCGAGCAACTTGCCTACGTTCCACTAAGGGTGTACCGCCAACGTGTGCCTGTGCGCATGCATGGTGATGTTAACCATCGCATACATACCTATGTATGTATGTGCATGTAATTCAACCTGCTTATCACTTAATAGGTAGCTAGTAGTTATATTTTACCAAATCATTATTGTAGCACAATAGACGGTCTAGTAAAATAGATAATGCAACTATTTATCTACATACATACATATGTATACCTGCAGCAAGCAATATGTGCAGGGGTGTGCGCGACGTTCTTGTACATTTCGTGAGGCTGTAGTGTGATCAAGGATGCTAGTATATGAATGTATATATATACATATATATATATATATATATATCAAGGATGGGCATTTTTGCATTACCATTCAAAGTTCATTACCATTCCATAGTTAATGGTAGTGCAAAATTGGTTTGCATTACCATTCAGTAGTGAATGGGAATGCAAATGTGGTTCGCATTACCATTCAGTGGTGAATGAGAATGCAAATGTGGTTTGCATTACCATTCAGTAGTGAATGGTAATGCAAATGTGATTTGCACTACCATTCAATAGTGAATGCAAATGCAAAGGTGAATGCATTCCCATTCATTGCATTCCCACTGTAAATGTGATTTGCACTGGACTAGTACTCTATTCGGAAAAGTTGGTCTGAGAGGCATCCTCTTTCATAATAACTAGCGTTTGTTCGTGTTGAGTAAAATTTTTCCAAATTGGTTGAACTGTGTAATTATAACCTCAGAAGTTGAAAGAAATAATTTTACATACAGGTATAACATAGAACATATGTACATATTACTATGCCGTGTTGGTTTCCCTTTACTTTGCTAAGCCTAATTCCATATTTATAATATCCCATAAACTTCCTTTCCGTTAATAAATAGATTAGCCACTTAATACCTTAACTATGGTCACAGGTTTTAACTGCTATTAAATGATGAATGGTTGTCCAAATCCCTCGCACTCATTTTTAATTGGTAGTCCAAATCACATTTGCAGTGGGAATGCAATGAATGGGAATGCATTCACCTTTGCATTCGCATTCACTATTGAATTGATTGGGGGCTGCAAGGCTGTATGCAATCAAAATTGAATGCAGCTTGCCCAACCCTGATATATATGTATATATGGATACAAATAAGTAAATAAATGTTTTTTTATTATTTTAATGCTTTTATAAATTTTACTTTCATTGACAAATGTAATAGGGATGTACACTTCAAAACCGTCGTAATAAAATAAGTATATGTATCTAATATTACTAAAAATTTACAGCCAGTTTCACGAAAATATTTAAGTGAAAATTTAATTTTTTCCCTATCAGATTTCATATTTAGAATCTGATATCTACTTATACTAAATGTACTGGCTCGCAGGCATAACATATAATATGTGTATAACATAATATATTCATCTTAATGATCGTCCTTGGTCCTAAATACATAAATAGTTGCATTATCTATTTTACTAGACCGTCTATTGTGCTACAATAATGATTTGGTAAAATATAACTACTAGCTACCTATTAAGTGATAAGCAGGTTTAATTACATGCACATACATACATAGGTATGTATGCGATGGTTAACATCACCATGCATGCGCACAGGCACACGTTGGCGGTACACCCTTAGTGGAACGTAGGCAAGTTGCTCGAGGTCATGTCAGAAATGAGTTAATATCTTTTGAACCATAAAAGTCTCCACCTTGAAATAATGAAATGCGTTTTTAGATAAAAGTTCAGCGCATATTATGTATATTTTTTCGAAAATATTCGTTGACCCGATCAGTATGTAATAATGCTTTAAAAAATTGAGTTTGAATTCATTATTTTGATTTTGTAAAATTAAATATTTCTTTAACGCAGTTATAAAGTAAATATTATTACCTTCAAAATAAAACAAAAATGAAAAAGATACGACGAGCCGAACCAATGATATGGAATTTTGAATGTGGGCATGTTTGCTTAACTATCGAATCTTTACACATGCAGATCTCTGAAAATAAAAAAAGTTTGCCAAAATCCTGATATAGGTGTTTACTTAAATTGCGAAAAGATTCCAAGAAATAAATTTGGTGTCTTTTAAATATGTGAAATTTTTTTTTTCAACAAATCCGTACGATTTGTAAAATAATGACCCTTATACCCTATTCCCAATTATAAAGCAGCAGAAGTAAAGTTTCTTGAATGATAAATTAAAGCGCATAAATTATGACAATATAATTTTTTTATGAGTAAACCAACTGTAAACGCATTTTTGCAAAAACCAAAAATAAAAAACAAAAAACAATAAACATTTAAAAATCGGAAAACTCATTATAAACAAGTACACGCATTTGCCACAAATCTCATATCTCACACGGCTAATCATCATCACCATTCTCATACATATGTACATACATATATATGTAAATATATTCCACTCATAGGCATAATACATTGTGTAAAATTCTGGCATGTTTATAAAACGAAATCAACAGGGCGTTTATATTTATGTACATATATTTATGTGCGCTCTTATTTGCATATAGACCAGTTTGTATCTACGTATATCCGTATCTCTTCCATCTCATCGTCTGCCGTCACATGTTACGGTGTCTTTCACTCCATTGAAAACACATTGACTTACTTCATACATGTAGCTTACGCATTTCTGCCTTAATTTAATATGAATAATAAATAAAAAAGGAAATCAGAATTTTCGTACATGTGTGTGTATGTATGTCTAAGGTAATAAATTTTGACACGCCCCATGCTTCTTGTGCCACACTAATTACACCGCAACGCTTGACGTCGCACGCCGCACACACGTTGTGATGTTGACGTTTGCCCTCGCTTTGCTGTTTGCTTGCCTTGTTTACGCGTGTGTAACTTCGGTGTTATGTTTACAAAGAATTTTGTTTGGTTTTTTTTTTGTTCGAAAATTGATGCAACCATAAAGTAACCCGACAGTCACCGCAAATTACTTTGCCCAAAAAAATGTTTTACCTTGTTTATACAGACAGTTGTGCACAGTGATGGTGGAGCGCTTGAGGTAATTATAATTTTTTTTGCTTTGGCTGTTAAGCACGTGTGGCAGAAGCGTAATGATTTTTTAAAGGAAAATCTCACTGTTGTTTCGATCGCAGAAGCCTTCAGTCTTGTTTCGGCTCCCCTTTTATAGTGAATCCCGTCCCGATGGAAAATATCTCGAGCGTTCTCTTGATAAACAGGAATAAGGCAGTCCTCCCAAACAACAAGTGAATTGGAGCAGCTTTCCTAAATTGTGATCTCATATTGTTTTCTTTACGAAAAATGTTACACATATGTACTTTTTAAAAAGTTACATGTGATGTCCTATAGTTTTTGGATCATTTAGAGAGCGCTCCGATTCCTTTTTTGAAACCTCAAACAGAGCGCTCACACTTCAAATATATGCAATGTAAAATGATCCCGATGTCTTGTGGAACGAATTTCCGTCATCCCTTGCCAAGTTTGATTTGGTTATAAGAAGATGGCATATAGCCGAAACCGGTTTATAACCAAATCAAACTTGACAAGGGATGGCGGAAATTCGTTTCACAACACATCGCAATCCTACCCTGTCGGAAAAGCAAACAACAAAAAAGAAAATAAAATGATCCCCTTTTCGAAATAGCTAATTTTTGGGCCGCATTTATTTTGCCAATTTGAACAATCATGTGCATCACTGCTTACACGAATCACATTTGTTATCGCCTTTGGTACATCGTCGACAGACCCCCTATCATTCTCTCTCGCTCTCGATCTCTCACTCAGTCTGTCTGCTTGCTCGCTTTTCTTCAGCCCATTTAGTACCAAGACAAAATCAAGTGTAAATGAGCCATAAAGTCGAATGTCGCGTTTATTTGTATTTAATGATATGTTTTGATGTGATGTGATGTGCTGTGATATGATATGTGTTATTACACAGACACGAGGGTGTGTTAAAGAAATTATAATATTTCAGTAAAATTAATTAGATAATTATTACGGATATATGTATATAGCTTTGAACATAGTTTAATTGGAGAGACACTTCAGGTCTTCTTTGTTTGCTTTAGCTAGAGCAGGTAGCAGGAATATCACATGCTGCTCTAGGAGTATTGGTTGTGACCAAAAATTCTTTGAACTCCTATATCCAACAGCGTAATTATCTATTTTTATATCTGATCGATATTAAATTATTTCATTGAACAGACATTTTTGTAAATTTTTAGTGATTTTTTCTATGCTGAGCTAAGTTACTTACTTACGGCCTTATTCCGGTGTGGTAACATAATTTACTTTACTGGTTAAATAAAGAATCTGGTACTTTAAACACTCTTTTCGTATTCTGGCAGCAGAAAATTAAGTTACCACCTCATTTTGTTACCATTTTCAGCACGATTCCATTCCGTTCGTATGGAAATGCTTTGACAGCATTACCATTTGTGCCAGAATACCAATTGAAAAGACGGTAACAATTTTCAGCAACATAAATTACCAGTAAAGTAATTTTCCGGTAACGGTCGGAATAGCAGTGTTACTATTACTTTTTGATTGCTTTCTTTTCCAACAGGGTAGGAATACGATGTATTGTGGAACGGTTTCGGCTAATATGCGCTATCTTCAGTGTCTTTTTTCGTAGAAGATGGCGCATATTAACCGACCGGTTTCGGTTGTCTCCAAACCAAACTTGACAAGGGATGACGGAAAATCGTTCCCAAAACACCATTTTAATGCTTTTATTCATATTTTGCAATTTCAACCTTATTTCTAAACTGATACGCGCGAGAATATTAACAAGCTGGCAAAGCATCTAATGACAATCACTCTTTCTCTGCTATTCAAAATGCCAAATATCGCAAATAAAATTATGCAAAAATTTTCATTAAATTTTAATTTGTATAAAATTTTATATTTTTGCGAAAATTCAACTGGGTAATTTGATGTTGCTGTCAAATTTTATTATGTCGCATTTATGCGGTGGGTTATGCATAAGATTGACGTGCGTCATTTAATTTAATATCAAAAAAAAAAAAAGAAACAATTTTTTTTCTTTTTGAAGTGATTCGGTAAGTACGTTACTTTTTATAATGCAAATGAAATTTCAATAAGATTAATAATACAACGGCGCTGATATAACTCTGACGAGTTTTAAGGCCGAGCTTCTCTTCCCGGCTCCGTACGGCGAATGCATTTTGTTGCGAGGGGTGAACGCTGCTCTTAAAACCCAATAATTGGTATTTAATTAATTAGACTTTTTTTGTTTCTCCGAACTGGGGCTAGACCGCGAGACCTCTGTTATGGCAGGCGAGCACTCTAACCACTATACAATAACGGCGAAATGAAATTAGGTAGCATAATAAATTGGCTTGTATTTTTACAAGCTTTTATTTAACTTCACTTTTTGTATGTATGTCGTGGAATTTTGCAACGAATATTTAAGATAATTCTAGTTGAGCTAGGTACTTGAAATTTGGAACATAGTTCAGGACCCGAAGACAATGCAATGTGAAATAAATCCGATAGATGGCGCTGGTGTCGAGATATTTATAAAATTCGTATTTACCGACCGAATTTGTTCATATTCGGTATATATATTGTCTATGAAAAAGTAAATACATCTGTGAAAAAATCTCCGCTAGGTGGCGCTATTGTCAAGATATATAGAAAATTAGTATTTATGAACCAAATTTGTTCCTATTTTGAACACGTATTACCTAAAAAAAATATAGAAAATCCGTAATAAAATTTTGCCGATAAATGACGCAGGTGTCGACATATTGAAGCAAGTTTTATGAATAACGGAACAGTAGCAGAAAAAACTATAAACACGGAAAAATGCCGACAATCTTGAAACATTGGAAGCGTGAGCAATAAACAAATCTGCGAAAGTAAAAAAACTAACAGGAGAGATTCTGAAACACTGATACAAAGCCAACATACATATGTAGGTAAGATTGCACGAAGTAATCTATTCACAAAAGAGTAGAGTAAAACCACTTGAAAGACTCCACAGTAATTGGATAATAAAAAATCTGGCTGAGAAGAAACCATCAAAATGTTAAACATAGTGCACTTCATATTAAAAACTGTTGGACTATATTGATAGTGGGAGTATTGACAAATATTAGATGTAATATGCATTGTAAAATTAAAAAGGCAAAAATAAAACAAAGTAAAAAAAAATTTTTAAAAAGCTTTTATTTAATACTAGCAAATACCCGTCCCGCTTCGCAGCGACGAACAACAGCTTTTGTGTTATAATGGGTCTTTCCCTTTACCTTTACCTTTACCTTTACCTTTACCTTTACCTTTACCTTTACCTTTACCTTTACCTTTAACTTTACCTTTACATTTACCTTTACCTTTACCTTTACCTTTACCTTTAACTTTACCTTTACCTTTACCTTTAACTTTAACTTTACCTTTACCTTTAACTTTACCTCTACCTTTACATTTACCTTTACCTTTATCTTTACGTTTACCTTTACTTTTACCTTTACCTTTACCTTTACCTTTACCTTTACCTTTACCTTTACCTTTACCTTTACCTTTACCTTTACCTTTAGCTTTACCTTTACCTTTACCTTTACCTTTACCTTTACCTTTACCTTTACCTTTACCTTTACCTTTACCTTCACCTTTACCTTTACCTTTACCTTTACCTTTACCTTTACCTTTACCTTTACCTTTACCTTTACCTTTACCTTTACCTTTACCTTTACCTTTACCTTTACCTTTACCTTTACCTTTACCTTTACCTTTACCTTTACCTTTACCTTTACCTTTACCTTTACCTTTACCTTTAACTTTACCTTTACCTTTACCTTTACCTTTACCTTTATCTTTACCTTTACCTTTACTTTTACCGGGACCATTCATCACCATCCGGGCCCACTACTTGAACCATCTCTGAGAAACCGACTTAAAAAATAACAATGAAAATATCTGTATGTTGAAGCCCTGCTCGACACATTTCATTTGCTAAAAAATATAGCTCGGAAATATTCAGGGGTCATCCGGGTCCACGTTTTCACCCATATCTCGGGACCCGGCCTAGGCATCGCAATGACAATAACTCTATGTTGAAGGCCTGCTCAGCACCTTTCATTTGATACCAATATTGCTCGGAAATATTCAGGCGTCATCCGGGTCCACGTTTTGACCCATATCTCGGGGCCCGGCCTAGGAATCGCAATGAAAATAACTCTATGTTGAAGGCCTGCTAAGCACCTTTCATTTGATACCAATATTGCTCAAAGACTTGCTGGGTCACTCTGGGTCCACATTTGGGCCTATATTCCGGGAAGTTCCCACTTTTCGGAAAGTCTGTATACCCTATCACCAGCCCATATACCATATGAATCTACTGTGAAAATTTCATAAAGATCGGTTGATTACTTTGGGAGTCTATAAATAACACACACACACACACACACACACATTCATTTTTATATAATAGATTAATATAAAAATTTACTAAAAAGGAAAAAAATAAATTTTTAATATTTTTGAACAAGATTTATATTAGTCCTTATTTCATTTGGATCTTAATTTCAATCTTAGCATACATTTAACGTATTTCTTCAAAGCATTTCTGTATATGTATCAACATAAATAAAAGCGCGGGTACTCATTAGATATTCATGTTATAAAACAGTATTGGTGAAATGGAAGGAAGCGATAAAAACTTTAAATTCCAATTACGTGAGATATGCATTACGTAAAGAGCACCCACGCTTTTATGTACATATGTTGATACATATACAGAAATGCTTTGAAGAAATACGTTAAGTGTATGCTAAGATTGAAATTAAGATCCAAATGAACTAAGGACTAATATAAATCTTGTTCAAAACTATTAAAAATTTATTTTTTTCCTTTTTAGTAAATTTTTATATTAATATTAAATAAAAGCTTTTTAAAAAATTTTTTTTACTTTGTTTTTTTTTTTTGTTTTTTTTTCGACAACATGGAATGGGTCAATTTTACGACGCAATTGAATTTGGTTGTGTGAAAGTTCTTGTATGACGAACACTTACATAGATACCTGCTAACTACTTGCCGAAAAAAAAAATTATTAAAATTGATTGTTCCTTGTAGAAACATAAAACTACTTGCTTCTCACATTACTTCAAGCACGTAAAGAGTACTGTAACAGCGCTGATATGTAAGTCTGTTGGTAAGTAAAATTCCACTTAACTGCTATGAATTTCACAATAGTTTTCGGTAACTAAAGTGACTTCAAATGGTTCATAGCACGCACACACTGCTTTCACTTTCATAAAATTTAGTTACTCATATCACACAATATACTTGGAGAATGTTGACAGCACTTTACGAGCTAATCAATTTTCATTTTACAGCGAAGTTCGATACATGTGCGTATAACCTTTGTCTATCTCCAAAACTGTGCTTTTGCAGGTACGTAGGTGAGTGTGGACATTTTTTATCGTTTTTACTGACATGGCATGTGATTGAAAAGTTTACACCAAGCAAATAATGATATTTGTTTTTATTTATGTTTGTCAGCCTTTGTGCCAAAAAAAAGGTTCAAGACCCTGAAGGAATCACATGAATCACACTTGACTTCTTTACACATGACATAATCACACCAATTAACCCTCAGCGCTGGTCGAATTAAAAAGCCGATACTTCAACTTCAATATAACACTTACTATTTTTTATCTCGTTTTAAAGTATTTCTTACATATGTGCTTGCTATTTACTTAATATGTACTGTGTTTATGTGCTTTGTAATGAATTACCACTGCAGCAAATCAAGCGACAATTTAAGTGTCAAGTCGTACATATGTATACCAAGGCTATAATTCCTTCTAGAGCTAAAGGTCCTGCTAAAGCATTTACACTGTGGCACTTCTCACCTCTCTCTACGCCTATTTAGATATGCATTTTCGAATCCGTTTGCCTCGTAAGTGCGTGAAAGTTATTCAATTTGAAGGCAGCAAATAAGTGCTGAGAAGGACTAAAAGTGTTGAGTGTTGCATTGCTGTTGCATCACATACATTTGTATGAATGTATCTATGTAAATTTGTATACAAATCTTTACGTGTACACGTAGTATGTATGTTAAGTCGACAATTGTTTAATGCTTGAACGCCTAAATGAGTCGGTGAGTAAGTGAATGAGTGTGGAATGCGTAGCGTGAAATGAAGTGAAGTGGAAAATGACATATTCAGACATGTCGCAATGACGAAAATGACGACTGTCTGCCCTTTTGTTATTTTGTATTCTCAATAGAGTAATACATATATACATATGTATTTATGTACATACCCTGCAAAAAAGTTTTGCTTATTGTTGACAAATCAGGTCTAAACAAGGAGTACGTTGGCAGCGCTGCTTCTATTATGCACTCACTCTCTCTGCTACCAACTTTCTAATACTTATCTAGCCCTTATTTCGCATGGCGGATAAGCCGTTGGAATAAGGTGCGCTCAGAGAGAGAGAGAGAGAGAGAGAGAGAGAGAGAGAGAGAGAGAGAGAGAGTACCCTTATGGCCTGATGACATCAACACAGAAAAATCAGCCTTATGCCATACAAATTTGCTACCCTTATAATTTTCATGCCTTATTTCGTAAGCCTTTAAATCTGCTGTTTTAATTCTTATATAAAACTTAAATTTTTTGTTGGATAGGTACAATGTACATATGTATGTGGCTATGTAAAAAAAAGAAGAAATATGCGAAACACATTTTCAAAAGTGTTAAATAAAAATGACATGCATAACAACCAAAACCACGACAACAACAAAAATGAAATTCCACAAAGTGTGAGATGTTATGCGGCGTATGTCATTTTAGTATATGCGTGTGATTATTATGAAAAAAATGCAAGTGAGGTTAAGAAAAGTATTTATAGACGAATAAAGAGCGGCTACAAGCAAAACCTTACGCTTGATGACTTGTAAGGGCACAGCGAGTCGACAGCATATATGTATACCGAGTAAAGTAACTCGTTCGTTTGATTTATATTTTCATCAAGTTTTATTCGCTACAATTTTACTCGCTACAATTTTACTCGCTCGCTTGATCACGACTGTTGCGTTATTTGATATACATTTAACTCCGAACTGTTCTATTAAGATTTAGCATGGAGAAATTATGAAGGAGAATTATTCGTTCAAACACGAATACTCGTTGCTGGCTTGTCTTCTATTCATAATTTCGACGTCTAAACACGGAGATAAAAAGTTGATCAACTCGATACTTTTAATCGAGAAGGCGACGAGGAAATGAGGTGGGCACCAATACGCTTTGTGCTGCAATTTCTATCGCCAACGACCAATCAGAGCCCTCGAAAAATGCCAGAACAAACAATAATGAACAAAAGTTGGCTAGGGACGAGTGATGTGTTTCAACAAATGAAAGACAGTACAGCGTCACAAAAAGAATCGTTCGATAATTTCTCGGCAGAGTTGCAGTGTTTGGTCATTGGCGAGAAGAACCATAACATAAAGCGTGTTACATGAACACGGCAGAGTCAGTGCCCGATCGCTATCCTCGTCACTCTCTTGCCCAGAAGCAACGAGTTGCTCTTTTTCTCTCCAGTCTTTGTCGACATGTTTTAACTCGGACTATATCATCCAAATAATTATATCCGAGTCCAATAAAGTCCGATAGCGGTTCTGCTTAGTGTGATAACTGGCCCCAGCATTGCCGTTTAGGTTACTTTTTACCAAAATTGGATGCAATTTTTTCGTTTGGTTACGTGGTTAATTTCTGCCGATTTTTGTTACATTCAAGGTCCATGTATTCAGTACATCATGGCTACATTAAATTTTTAGGAATACGCTTTTAACTTTTCCAAACTATAAAATATTTATTATCCAAATTGTTTTGTTGTATTTCTTTTTACCAAATTCCAAATAATTGAACATGAACTACATGAACTAGCCAACACAGCAGTAAATTTTTATTCTTGTACAGCTCATCGATTATCGTCCTCGCCAACTTCCATAAACATTCTGATGAACAATAACTCCCAAACAAGCATATAGAAGGGCATTGCTATGATTTAGAAAAAAAAAACGGAGTTTAAAGAAAAGGGTCACAGATTATTTTTCTTTCCCACAGACGGTTCAGGTTAAAAAAAACAGCTGTAAAAGTACTTATTATTGAGTCCTTTTTGTCGTACTAAACTGAATTTTTTTCATATTATTATTTTCATATTAAACAAATGCAACCTATAACATAAAATGAAAGTGAAAGGTAAAGGTAAAGGAAGTAAAATTAATTAAAATTTTTTGACATTTCGACGCATTTGAATTATAGTTTGCCTATTTTTCCTCACACATTTCTGGTCGACAAATGCATTTACATATTCACTACTTACATTTTTTACTTTCAGCTCTTATCGCACTTTAAGGTGCAAATAATATGATTTTAAAAGCAATTTGTTATTAAGTTTATGGCACACCATTCAAAATCGGAGTGAAATTGCATTGCAACGGAAATGTTAGCAGCGATAGCCGAGACGGTGACATTTCACACTTTATTGTGTGCAACGCGCAAGAAAGTTGGCATTGAGGGCCTAGGAAAAAGGGTGACTAGTATGAAATAAAAAGGAACACTTTCGCGTGCGCAATCAACTACAAACAAAAATTTTTATATACGGGTACTACAAGTGTACATGAAAAACATATAATATGCACAAATATGTATAAATAAAACATAGTAGCCACTCACGCAATGATTCGTATAAATACTACAATATTTCTTAAATTATTACTGTGCTTTGTTATTGCGAGCAGCGCGCGCAGCAAAAACCGCCTACGTCATGCATACCGAATGTGCACTTTTTCCCACATAAAAACTGACTCAATATATTACTTATGAGCAAGCAAAAAGTGAATATAAACAAGTAAGGAAGCCTAAGTTCGAGTGGAATCGAACATTAGATACTCAGCTGTATGCTTTCATTGTTTGTTTGCGTTTGATGGAAACACGGTGCACTTAATATAAAGCGAGTGCTGCATAAAGTGGGCGTAGTCACGCCCATTTTCTAAATTTTTATCAGTCATCCAACTAAGCATATCAATATTATACTTTGTGCAAAATTTCATTCCTTTATGACTTCTAGTTACAAAGATGTCATGTTACAAATTCCCAAAGGGTGTTCCAGAAATATCTTTCTTAAAAAGTAGGCGTGGTCATAAACCGATTTCAATAAATTTTTGCGTGTCTATTAACACAAGTTATAAAAGTGTATAAACCAAGTTTCGTCATAATATCTCAATTATTTGTCGAGTTATAGGCTAAGAAATCTCGTATATCCCTTTGTGTAAAAAGAGGCGGTGCCACGCCCATTTTCCAAAATTTTTCTATTTGTTGTTTTCGGTCTATTGTGGAAGTCATGCCACAAAATTTCAATGACAGATCTTTATATTTGACAGAGATATCGCTTAAAATGTTTTTATTAGGCCCCTTTATAGTTCTCATATATAAAAGTGGGCGTGGTCGTCAACCGATTTCGCTAAAATTTTGAGCGTGTATTACCACAAGTAATGAAAGTGTACACACCAAGTTGCGTCATTATATATAAATTATTTGTCGAGTTATGGGCTCAGGAATCTCGTATATTCCTGTTTATAAAAAGAGGCGGTGCCACGCCCATTTTCCAACATTTTTGTGTTTTTCGTTTTATATCCGCAGTTGGACTCCTGCTATAAAATTTCAATGATATATCTTTATATTTGACAGAGATATCGCTTAAAATGCTTTTATTAGGTCACTTTATAAGACCCATATATAAAAGTGGTCGTGGCCCTAAACCGATTTCGGAAATTTTTCGTCCAAATATTTGACTAAGTAAGTATATCACGCGTACCAAATTTCATCGATATATCTTCAACGGTTTCTGATTTATGACTCATAAAACTTTCAATGTTTGCCCCTTAATAAGTGGGCGTGGCACCGCCCATTTTCCAAAATTTTTGTGTTTTTCGTTTTATGTCCGCAGTTGGACTTACGCGACAAAATTTCAATGATAGATCTTTATATTTGACAGAGATATCGCTTAAAATGTTTTTATTAGGTCACTTTGTAATATTCATATATAAAAGTGGGCGTGGCCGTCAACCGATTTTAACTATTTTCCGTCCAAACGTATGCCTAAGTAAGTAAATCACGCGTACCAAATTTTGTCGATATATCTTCAATGGTTTCTGAGTTATGACATATAAAACTTTCAAGGTTTGACCCTTAATAAGTGGGCGTGGCACCGCCCATTTTCCAAAATTTCATCAAATTTCTTCCTAGGGGCCTGAGCTCAACACGTGGGTAAAATTTCATCGCTCCAGCTATATTAGTGACTGAGATACCAAATTTCCGATTATTTCTATATAGGAAAAGTGGGCGTGGTCATGGTCCGATTTCGCCCATTTTCAATACCAACCGTCCCAGTCTCGATACCAACTTGCATTTCAAATTTCATCAAAATATCTCAATTTTTGCGCGAGTTAGAGTGTTTACAGACGGACGGACAGACGGACGGACAGACGGACGGACGGACAGACGGGCGGACGGACGGACGGACGGACATGGCTAAATCGATTTCTCTTTTCACCCTGATCATTTTGATATATATAAGTCTATATCTATCTCGATTATTTCACTCTGTTACAATCCACCGTTATGTGATTAAAACTATAATACTCTGTGTACTAGTACAGCTGAGTATAAAAAAAAAACCAAGAAAAAAGTATTCAATTATGATGTGCATTGCAATGGAAATTAATTACTAAATAAACACCAATGAATCTGCATATTTGATTCAATCCACCCAAGTCCACATGTACAATATATTTACAACACGCTCTTCATGTTTATGTACATACATACATGTTTATATAAATACATACATGTTTATAAACATATGTAGCATACAGTGAGTCCGTCATTGAGGCGTTTATTTTCTTGAAATTAATTACGCCCACCCAATTTGCATTCACACCACTGTACCATTCCGCATCGCACTCACCCTCTTGCTTCTGCTCCTGCTCGCGCTCGTGCCGTGTTAGGGGCACCACTTCCAGTTTTGCGCGCTTGGATTGTGTTTACGAACTTCCGCTGCATAGCGTGCGCGAAAAATTGCATACAATTTCGTTTGTTTTTATTGTTATTGCTGTGTTTATTTCTAAAAATAATTGATTAATAGCTTTGCTAAACTAAATTATGTGTAATAATTTTTTATGTTTTAATGAACATGTGTTTTTGTTTTTGTTTCAGTGCCATTCAAGCGTAGTAAATTTTCTGCTGTCAAGTGAAGAAAAATTTAATTGGCAGAAAGGTTTTGGATACGAAACCTCGGATATAAGAACCTTATAATATAGAGAAATTTCATGCCTTATAAACTGACCTAACTACTAACCTAATAGAGTCCAAGGAATTTAATATCAGAAAGTTCATACTGTACAAACTATGAAGCGCGAACGATTCACGAAATATTTGGTAGTTATATTGGACAGCAAGCTGACCTGAAAGTTTAACGTGCAGCAGACAGCCGAGAAAGCCACCAATGCGCTGTATTCCTGGGTACTTGGCAAAATTTGGGGTTTGTCAACTCAACTAAAATAATGGCTCTTCACGTCTGTTGTGCGCCCACACGTATTCAAAAAAGATAGTCTATGTACAACAGGAGCGCTGCGCACAACCCCCTCAGCAGCGCTTAATAAGATACTCAACCTGTACTCCACGGAACTTGTGGCTAAAGCTGTAAAGAGGACGTTAAGGCTTAGGATAACAGGACAATTTGAAGACGACCATTTGGACACAGCAACTTACGCGGGCTAAACGGCAGTTCAGACTACGTTACCCCCAAACAGATCTCAGTAGGCGACCACGGGTAATAATAAAACAGGATGGATGGAAAAAACGACTATGAACCAATGGCTATATGTCCAACTTATTTACAGACGGATCAAAGAGGGATGCAAGGTTGGGAGCTGCAGTGTTTTGCGCGGGAGCTTGGCATATAACAGTCCTTTAGACTCCCGGACTACTGCATTATCTTTCAGGTCGAGGTTTATGCTACCCCAAAGGCGGCGTAACTTGCACCTGAACTAACGTCCTCACAGCCAGCCGGCAATCAAAGCGACCACAATAGCGACGACCACCTCTAAGTGCGTTAATCAGTCAATAGAAGCGTAACGATCTACTCGTTACATTGTCACCAGCGAAATGAGAGGACGGACGTGTTAGCCAAAGCCGGGGCATCACTAGCGTAAGTGAATGTGGAAAACATGTACAGGATGCAACGAATCAGATACTGTCGGCACTCTGGAACACCTTCTCTGCCAATGTCCAGCTCTTGGCACACTCCGCCTTAGCTGCCTGCATTGGGATCGAAAAATACACAAAATCTTGGTGCGCCGTGTATCAAAGAATAAAAGAATTTTGACAGCTCAGGTAAATAAAATACTATGTATACTATACTATACATTGTATAGTTAATACTATACATTGTATGGTTAAGTTTTCGGTCGTCAAGATCAGCAAGCTTGAAAGAAGAGTAACTAGATAGTAGATTGATAAAATTGATCTGTCAGTTTCATTGCTGAAGTCCAGAAGAGCGTCGAGCAGGTCTACAGACATACTAGAACAATTCCTGGAAATATGTAGGCACTCTTTCAAGACAAGAAGGAACGAATTGCTTGAATCTCATCAAAATACATATAGAAACACATGGAACATACAGCAAACTTAAAATAAACAAGTGGATTTTTCTGCTGTTGCACCATATAAGTATTCTCTTCGCCCAATGCTTTACATACATATAAATATTTATTCAAATATAAACATATATGTAAAAATGTATGCATGTTGGCAAATAAGCTGTATGGTGTCATACCAAGCTCAATGGAGTTTTATGGACTTTTGTATACATGCATAATTTACTGCATTGCGGTTAAACAATTGCCGCAAAATTGGATTAAATGCAGCTAAAAATAAAAAACAACAACAATAACAAATCAGGCGGCGGTCAGCAGTCAGAAAAATATACATATGGGTGCATACATAACCAAACAAACAAAAAAGCTGCAAGCAAACAAAAAAGCGAGGGGAACAAACAGCAGCGCTGCGCCGTCAAATGAGTTCCATTCATTCATTGGCTGTCAAATGGATTGCCGTGTGTGAAAAGAAAGAATATCAAGTTGCCAGCAATGAAAAAACACATATGAAAAAACAAAAAAAAAGTGTTCCAGCAATTCACAATAAATTTGTTTCGGAAAAAAATCTGGAGGAAAAAAATTAAATTAAAAACCCCAAAACGGGAGCAATAGCGGGTCAAAGCAAAAAATTAAAAAAAAAAAAAATTGGTAAAAAAAAACCTGCGTTGTGAATGAATAAATAACAGCAAAACGGCGTCGACACAATTTCACTCACGGCGCAACACAAAATGTGGCCTGCTGCTGCCGCTGCCATCACCGCTGGCTATGGTGTGTCAATCGCTCCATATTTGCATGAAACCTCCTCCAGGTATGCACAAATGTTTGCGCAATGGCAGAGTTGCAACTTTAAAATTCACTACACTACACTACACATTGACTATACTATTTTGGCATTAGACCCGCGCATAGAGTAAACCGTATCGCAAAAAAAAAAAACATTTCGGCAAACCTTTACGGAAATTTTTTTTATTCCTTGGACGCCGCTACATATGTAGATATTGCTAAACACATTTTTTTCATATTTTCGGTATTTTTGGATTAGTGATCACTTTCATACTCGAGAGGGAGAATTTTAGTATATGATCGTATTAATCCTATGTGCGACATTGGGGTTATTTCCACCCAATACTCAGTTTATACCACCTTAATTTACTCTTTAGTCTGCATATTAACATCAAAAATTATTAATAACACTGGATCACAAAATGAAATTTTTTGTCTGTACTTTGGACGTGACTATCCTATCTATATGTAAAATCGGTCTCTGATTCCGAAAATCGGGTTCATTTTTAATTCTATGGGAAGGTTTTTGAGATATCGGCAATTTACCGTTATTTGGCCAATGGGTCCACTTAATCCAGTATATCTCTTTAACACAGTGAGTTATCTTCCTTAGGGTGACACCAAACGAAAGAAAATTAAATTTCCTTTTTACGGTTCCTATAACATTTTTCTCTAACTCGTATAGTTTCTGAAATATTGACGATTAAATTTGAATTTTTTCGATTTTTTACGATTTTTTGAAGAAAAAATTGACTTTGTCAGACAATATCTTTAAAACCAATGTCTTCACCTTCGGTTTTACTCTTTTACGTGAAGCTCCATTCTATTGGAAAAAAGATAAGCTATCAACGAAGAAAATCCATAGTAAAATGGAAAAGTTATAGTCGATCAAGTAAATACAGCCAAGTCGCGCAGTGCCTCTGCACGGGTATATTCTATGCATGTTATACCCGTAAACGCGCTTGTATCTACTGCGCTGCCAATGTGCTGCTACTGCAGATGTGTAGGTATTGGTACAATATGCATAGAATGTACCCGTGCAGAGGCATTGCGCGACTTGGTTGTATTTACTTGATCGCCTATAACTTTTCCAGTTTACCATGGATTTTCTTCGTTGATAGCTTATTTTTTTGGAAATGGAATGGAGCTTAACGCAAAGGAGTAAAACCGAAGGTGAAATCATTGGTTTTAAAGATATTGCCTGACAAAGTAAATTTTTTCTTCAAAAAATCGTAAAAAATCGAAAAAATTCAAATTTAATCGTCAATATTTCAGAAACTATAAGAACTAGAGAAAAATGTTATAGGAGCCGTGAAAAGGAAATTTAATTTTCTTTCGTTTGGTGTGACCCTAAGGAAGATAACTCACTGTGTTAAAGAGATATACAGGATTAAGTGGACTCATTGGCCAAATAACGGTAAATTGCCGATATTTCAAAAACCTTCCCATAGAATAAAAATGAACCCGATTTTCGGAATCAGCGACCGATTTTACATATAGAAAGGATGGTCGCGTTCAGAGTATTTTTTGGCTGTAGAGCAGTGTAATTTGCAAAAGAAGCATTTCGACCGCTTCCGTAGAACCCGAAATAAAACTCATTTAACATTCAGAGGAATATATGTTTCTCTCTCTAGTGACCTTTAAAGAATCTCTTCGTCAGGGAAATATAGGATTAAAATGTTCTACGAACATAATCCTCGTTGGGTATGTTAGTGTCTAGCACGAAATTATTATTTTTAATTTTAATTTTTATACTTTGGAATAAGCGGAAAAATCCAATTAGCTCATACAGCGATGGTAGATGTGATAGATATTTCGAAGAAAAACCATTTTCTTCATTATCAGACATCTTCTCGGGAGCACACCAGGCATTGAACCTACGCTCCAACCATCAGTAGTCGAATATTAGCGAAACGCTAAGCACTGCGGCTACCGATGGTCCTGCTGAGCTGTTGGATTTTTCACTTATATATGCCATTGCTCTATTCAATCTAACCTCACTTAGTGTACGATTTTCGTACATCTGCTATGCAAGTGTTGAATAATGGTAGGCAGC